>MU106305.1:0-140480 GCA_012274485.2 Sinapis alba | reverse complement strand
TCCTCAGCTGATACTTCCTCTCCTGTGGCAGCCTGTTTAAAGACTTTTCATTTTAGCTTTCACATAACTAAGAAAGAGAGTTTAGTTTTGGATAACAAACCTTCACAAGAGGAGGTCCTGCCAAAAAAATGGTACCATTCCCTTTCACCATTACACTTTCATCAGCCATGGCAGGGATATAAGCACCACCGGCAGTGCAGGAGCCCAAAACAATGGCGATTTGCGGAATCCCTTCTGATGACATCACCGACTCGTTGTAGAAAACCCTGCCGAAGTTCTCCTTGTCAGGGAAAACCTCTGACTGTTTCGGAAGGTAAGCGCCACCACTGTCCACAAGGTATATGCAAGGGAGTCTGCAGCGAGCAGCAATCTCTTGTGCCCTGAGATGTTTCTTGATAGTTATGGGATAATAAGTCCCTCCTTTCACTGTAGGGTCATTTGCCATGAACATACAAAGATGACCATGAATCGGTCCTATCCCTGTGATTATGCCACCTGAAGGTAAAGGCTCCTCGTACAGTTCATGTCCTGCAAGCTTCAAGCATGATCATAAACAAGCTTTAATCAAAGCCAATTCTCCAAATATGGCAGATAGACAAACACATATGCTAACTCAAACTCACAACTATAATCTAAAAGACAGAACACTCTCTCCTCCTATACTATTCTCTCAAGATTGCAAATGTAAAGTGAATCTAACCTGAGAGAGCTCCAAGAAGGAAGAACCAGGATCAAGAAGCCGATAGATTCTTTCTCTAGGCAAAAGCTTGTTTCTACTTTTGTTCCTCTTCACCGCCTCTTCTCCACCTCCAGCCAACACCTAACCAAAACTCAACTTATAAGAAAGTCAGTTATCATCTGCAAACAATTAGACAACAAAATGATACCTTTTTGATGTGGGAGCGAAGGTCCGATAAGATCCCTTCCATGGCGACCGAGTTACTGGAAAAAGCTTCCGAATTTCTATCGACACCGTCCGGGAGAGCGCTAACGCAGAAACCCTTTTGTAGTCCCCGGAGAATTCGTAAAGGATCGGGCTTTGAATCGGTTCCGGGTCGGATCCGCCATTCTGCAGAAGCTGAAGCTGCCCTTCTCCCCAAAAGCCTTAACATGTTCGTTCGTCTTCTCACTTGTCTCTCGAGACCAATCTCACTTAAGATATTTATATACACAGCGAAAGGTTACGTCTTTGGAGTAGCTGATTGTCTGTAATTCATATCCATAAGAGATAAGATCGTGGAAAGCAAAAGCTCAATATAAAAATTGAGATGACGATTGTTTGTGTTTTTTTTGAAATAGTTTTTGATTTTAAAAAAATAAAATAAATCATTTTCTATCCATTCTAAATTGAGATTTTTTTTCCAACTATTTGTTTGCATTTTTTTTAAAAAAAATAGTTTCTCTAAAATGTAAGAACACTAGTTTTTAATTTTTTAATCAATTTAGGAAAAAAACAAAAACTAATTTTGTAAACTTCTAAACCATTTATCAAAAAAAAATTGTAAACTTTTACTAAAAACATATTTATTTCTTTTTTATAGAAAATGCTATAATTTAATTAATTAATAAAAATAAATAATATTACATAAAATAAAATTTGCATACAAGTTTTTATACATATATATCATTTAAACAAAGAGATCCCTTTAAACAATAATATAAACTTTTTTTTTTCTTCCATTCATATGCTTTAGTAAATAGAACATATTTAAAAGATATTTTTCTTAAATAATATTATTTTAAGTTTTTGTCACAAAATAGTTTTTAAGGAAGAGAAGAAAATCACCAAAATAGCTTTTTTATATTTTATTTTTATTTTTAAAAATTTGAAATCCTAATCCCAAAATATTACAACCAACTCTAAATTCTAAGTCTATAATAGTTAACCTTAGAGATATAAGTGTATATTTATTTCTTTAATAAAATATTTAGTGATTTTTTCTGCTATTTTGTGATAATTTTTTTTAGGATTATCGTAAAGTATTTCTCTATTTTTAAAAAGTGACTGCTAATAGAGTAATTGGAGGCTTTACGATTTTTCAAAGAAAACTCTCTTTTGATTCAACCGCCTTCTTCAATATCAAAACCAGTTTATCTAAATGACTGACTAAAAACCCATCCTCACCGGAAACTAATTGGAAACTAATTTTCAGGCGGGACCCAAGTTCCATACTCCGTAACTCCGTCTATGCATGACACCTTCACTATTCATCGATCCAGTTCTTTGGTTCCAGTTGTTTTGACTATCCCTAATTCGAACATTCGTATGAGCATATTAATCATGAAAAGAAGTATTAACTAAAACTCAGACAAATCAATTTGTTAAATGTTTTTTCTATACACTATAAAATTGTGGATGTTTCATCGTTTGAAACTTGTACAATTTATGTTGTCCATGTGGACGTACATTGATGGACACACATGCTTCTATTTAAAATTTCATCAAACATCTCAAATGCATATTTTGTGCTTTTTCATTTCTACTGAAACAACAATATTTCTACGAGCGAATAATACTATAGAAAATAGTTCAGATTAAAAATGGTTTATTACTAATTAAAACCGACAACAATAACATTTGACAATTGATCATGGTTGTCACGCCATCATGAAGACAGACCGTATCATCGACTTTTGGTATCTTGTCAGCCTAAGGGGTTACAACCATTAGAAAAAGCTTTGTGGCGGTTAGTGATTTTTGTTGTCAAGCGACTCTTGAATTTTGAGTCCCTAGTTGAGCCAAGTGAGTCGAGGTTGATGCAGTTGAATCACCTTAAATACACAGATTCTCAGACTTACCATCACTCAATTTATATGTTATTTTGCTGGAAATCCGATATGAGATTAGCTGCAATTGTTTTCATTCACGACCGATGTACTCTAGTATATGATGACGTATGTTTCTTTCAAATAAGTTTTAAGATTTGGTTTTCTTTAAAACAAAAGAAAAAAAAAAATAAAGAAGATTTAAGAAATGAAAATATGACAATTTATAAAGTTGTTTAACTTCGTGTTGATTGATGTTAGCTGTTTTCTATAAATAAAATTTAAAATTAAATAACAAAAAATAATATTTCTAATGTGCACTTCAATTACTAGTTAAGGGGCATAATAGATATTTTACACTATAAAAGTGCTTATAAAACCCAGAGTGCCTTAATCTGTAAAACAATTGTCTAAAGTGCTTTATTTAGTAAATCACTCATATAACACTCACCTTTGTTCAAAAAAGAGAGTATAATACTCACCTTTATTTACAATCTGGGATAAAACGAACTTAAATACAAAGACTACAAATCAAATGTAATAACCAAGCTATACAATATGATCAAACTAAAGTAAACCAAACTCTACATCCTTTAATACTCTCTCTCTCTCTTAAGATGTACGGTTCCTTACATCTTGGACATGAATACCAAGTGAACTGGGGAATGTTGAAATCACAAGGAACCTCTGGTTGTCTCGGCCAAAAGAGATCAAGTAAGGACCAGAAGCAACAATCATGATATGACCAGTAAAATCATAGTTTCGGCTCTGAGACTGAATGAAAACTCGGACAGCTCCACCACAGTCCCCACCAAATCAAAAAGTTAAGACATGTAAGTTGTCAAGTCTGGGCTGCACTACCCCACACGCACCAGTGGCCTATAAAAACATCATCACTGGTCTATAAAACATTATAGAAATTAGTACTAATTAGTTAAGAAAAAATGTAAAATTAGTAGGGGGCACATGCCCCCCGTTGGTCTTCATGTGCGTCTGCCACTACTATCAACAGCACCTACAATCATTGTTTACGCGTCTTCTATTTTGTGTCACTCTGGATAACCTGCTTCCTTGTATTCAAAATTCGTCTCTCTGCATCACACCGGCATAACAAAAAAAATAAAATAATATATATATATATATATATATATATATATATATATATATAAATATATCAGCAAGAAATTGACAATTTTTTATTTGATATTTATATGGTCCTTCTACGGCTATTGCGGCAAGAACCAGTGTTATTGCATCTACAAATCTAAGAGTGATTATATACATTTCCTATTGAAAGCATGTGTTTAATATAGAGTTTATTTATGTTTTGATAAATATTAGTGGAAATAAAGTGGATTGTTTTAGTAACCCATTAAAAAAACATTTCATGCTAAGAGAGCATATTCGTGGATTGAAATAAGTTAGCAAAGGCTGATGGAAAGTGACCTAATTAATGTTGAGAATCGACTGTATTTAATCTTATGTTTAAGACTTTAGCGCGAAGATTAATGTTTTACTAGTATCTATTGCCGAGTGCTGATCATTGTCTCTTTACATTTAAGAAAAAAACTATAGAAAAACAAGGAAGATAAAAGAAAGAAAGAAAGAGAGTGGAATCAGAATCCGATCCCTTTCGAGCATCACTCTTCCTTTTTTGAAAAATTTGCTAAAGTTTCCACCTTTCCTCTTTTCAATCCAAGAAATTTAGGGATCCTTTGATTTCTTCTCTCTTTGCATGTAACTTTTAAAACACGTTATCAATTATGATTTTCAACAAAGATATAATACTCTCTCCATTTCGATGTAATTGTTGTTATATAGAAAATTTTCGTTTCAAAATAAGTGTCGTTTTATAGTTTTAATGTAAAATTTATTACGAACATTTTCTAGTTTATTTTTTATTGGTCGAAATATAGTTATGTGTATAAGTAATTATTTTGGAAATATACAAAATGAAACTCCCTCTTTATCATATTAAGAGGGTTTTAAGGTTTTTTCACAAAGATTAAGAAAATACAAAGTTTAATGCAATTTGTATTGGTAACACAAAATAACACAAAATGTTATTAATTTAACCAATAAGAAAAATATGTAGTATTTTGTAGTTGGTTACAAATTTCAAATGACATTAATTTTTTTCTAGAAATGTGTAAACATCACTTATTATGAAACAAAAACAAAATCTTAAAACACCACTTATTGTGATACAGAAAGAATATTTTTATTAATATGTGTGCATAAACTTAACGATAATTAAAATGAAATGGATGGAGTATAATTCACCGAACTTTTTTACATTATAAGAACCTCGTTAATGTCACCATCTTCTCTGCACAAGTCACACTCTCTAATTAACTAACTCCTTTTACTTCCTAAACTCTCTGCAAAAGTTAAATTGATAATCGATGACAAAGAACTCACTGAGTAGCAGCAAGAACCAGGAGAAGAAGAAGAAGAAAGGAAACAGAGTGTGTGAGAAGATCTTCAGAGCAGTGACGAGTCCTGTCCGAACCGTTCGCCGCATTTCCACACCGAACCACCACCAAGCAGAGGCTGTCCGCGTCAAGTTCTCTGAGTCAGCCAAACCCATTACAAAGATCGAGCCGAAGAAGAAGAAGACGCTGATCACTCGAGTGGAGACGACCCTCAAAACGGACGAGAGGTTCACGGACTATATAACGAAAGCGAAGCTGAAGATAAGGGCAATGACGAGGAACGATGATGTGTCGAATGCAAGTGAAACAGAGACACATGATCATCATCATCATCATAATCATCACTACCATGTACCTATTTCTCGAGAAAGTAGCAGTGGGAAATCATCAGATCGTTTCTCTGAGTACATAAGCAAGGCGAAGATGAAGCTCAGATCATCTTCCACCGTCGTTCTTGCGAACACAACTCACGATTCTTTCAAGTATTGACTAGTTCCGACAACTTTCTATGAATAATCTTGCTCTTGGCTTGCTCCATATTATAAGATATCGATTGTGAATTTTACCAAAAAAAAAAATAAGATATCGATTATGAAATTTGTTTTGGTTTGAAAATTCTGTTTTTTTTTTTTTGTTTTTTTTTAATGTGGGTAAGGGACCCATTCTATTATTGAAAACCCAATATTGTAATATTTGATGAAAATAAAGGTTTGTTGTTGCTACTCAATATTTTTGGTATTGGACCTCGTAGCTTGAAAAACGTACAAATATTATATGGTCTCTGAGTAGGCTTTTACTGGTTATATGAACAGCACATAAGATAAGTGTCCCCAATACTTGTTAGTGAACTTCCTAAAAGTACCTCCAATAAAAATATCTTATATGAAATTCTTGCAAATAAAAATTAAAAAGAGAAGAGAAAGATTGGAGAGAATATCTCAAACTAGAACTTTTATGAATCTGAGAAACCCATGAAAATACTTGTCTCATCATTGGTTGTGTAAATTTATTTTCCATACATGTTCATGTCATTGGATCTCAAGGCGAATTTTGTTTCTAGGCTTGCTTTCACTCCTGTTTCGGGTCTCAATTGTCTTTCTTTGCTTTGGTTCTAGGTTTGATCATGTTTCTTCTAACTTTGGGTATTGTAATCTTAGCCTCTTTTGTTGTTGGTCTGTGTTTCATCAAGCTTCACTTGTTTGGGCATTAGTCTCCAGAGACATCTATATCGTCTGCTGGCAATAGTGTATATCCTACCAATGTGTTTCTATGTTCATCTTAATATCAAGAGGAAAATAAGTGATTGTTTGTGGTTTTTCTCACAAGCAAAAGGCTGAGCAAGTTGAACGACTTAATATTTTGATCGTTTCCAGGTGTTTTGGAGAAGCTTACGGTAGTTTTTAAATACTAGACCAACATGATAAATTATTATTTATCTTCTTAAAAATTTAAATTGAACATCAAATTATTATATGTGACACCTTCTTATCAAAAATATATATACTGATTATACTTTTTATGACTAAAATATCATTTTTGAATAACAACATAATATATATAAAAGAATTATCAAAATGACAAAAAATTTAAATTTTTTTTTTTAAAATTTTAAAATTTATTTATTATATTAATTATAATAAATAATCTAATTTAATATAGATTATATAATAAACGATATATAATGATTATTAAAGATACTAACAGTTTTAACCGTTATTACTTTGAACTATAAATAAGGTTAAATTTTTCGATCAGGAAAGTCAAAGTCAATACAAATTCTCGTTGAAATGGCTATGTACATAGATGCTTATATGTTGAATAACATTCAAAATTTCATATGACTTAAAGTTTTTCATGCATTGTATTAGTATGAATAATTCTAGCTAAAATATATTAATAAATACACAATTTACATAAGAGAAATGTTAAATAAGAAAGGAAATAATGGAATAAATATTCTGTTAGCGAAAAAATTATTCATTGTCAAAATCATTTTTATGTTATATTTTTTTCTTTTGGACCGAAAGATCACCTTTATAATTGTTCCATTTGTTGTCAAATAGTAGTCTAGATCAAAAACATATTCTACTAAAGTTTTATTTATGTATCTTAGTTTAGTTCCTACATCATCGCCAACCATCACAATGGTGTTGTTGATAAACTTTTAATTCGAATTAGATGTCATTGTTTACAACAATATCTTAATGTATCCAAAACCAGATGTTTATGTGGACACTGTTAGTTTTGCCCTTTAGTGAAGTTCACAGAAACATACACAAGTTCATTCTATGTTAAACCTATGCATGAACACACTAGATAAGAGGTTGGGTGATAGTGGATGGGCCTCAAACGCAAACATGTTTCAGATTTAATTCTTTTACTGCACAAAATTAAATTACATTGGTTTGATCATCTAATGTAGATATAGATCTATACTTTAGGATCCATCTAAAGTCTTGGAAAAGAGATTCATATGTGGGTTTTGACTCCCTTGAATTTAACCAGGTTAAAAAAATTGAAGTTACAAAAAAGTATGCTAGATAAGAAGTTCACAAAATTACATAATCTCAAACTAGTGTCGCTAAATATATAGTAATGTTGTATCAACAGCTGATAATAGCAAAATAGTATACGTGCATTAGTATTCTAGATGATCTACATACAGTATAATATATAGTTGTCGACAAACATTATTAGAAAACTATTACTATTATGGCTAAGATATTTTCTTTGTTTGTCAAAATCAATCTCTTGTAGACTATGTGAGAAACTTATTACTCCCTCTGTTTTATTTTAATTGTCGTTGTAGACTTCGACACATAAATTAAGAAAACATTTAATTTTGCATATTTCCAAAATAAAAACATAACTATCCATACATTTAACTATATTTCAACCAATAAAAAATAAATTAGAATAAAAAATCAATAAATTTTGCATTAAAACTATAAAATAACACTTATTTTAAAACAAAAATTTTACTCTACAACGATAATTAATCTGAAACGGAAAGAGTACTATTATGGCAAGATATTTTTTTTTTGCTTTGTCAAAAGAAAAAGGCAGATATTTTTTTTGTAAGGAAAGACGTGTCAGATTATTTTGATGCAACCACTGCCCACGTCAGCAGTTATCTCATAGTGTAACGCAAAATATCCATTAGCCAAACTTGTGTTAAAAAAAAACCATTAGCCAAACTACCGGCTAATATTATTATTATTATTTTAAATTCACTCAACTTCTAAATATTGTATTAGAATGCAGATTATTGAAAACGTTATAGTGCAAATAAGATGTTCTTAAAATGGTTCGTGACATAAAGTATATGTTATCTAATCCTAAAGTTTATCCAAAATCTGATGAGATCTAATTTAATTTTTTAAAAATCCTTAAAAGTTAAAATTAGAAAATGATATAATGACATAAAGACAAGAAACTGGAATATTAAAAAAATAATTATCAAAATTCTGACGTGTATGTAATTAGGACGAAAGCATCCTTTAAAGTTGACAAAACAGACAACCTCGAACCTCCTCAGGTCCCAAAAAAATATCTGGCTGATATTTGTAGGAGATATTTATCGTTGGTGATGACGTGGCATTACTGAAACACGTGTAAAAGCGAAGCCATGTGGACCTTTTCTTCTTCTTTATTCATCTCTTTCTCCTTCCTCTTGTTGCTCTATTCCAAAGGCGAACAAAAGTTTTTCTTTTTCCTTAAAGAAGCATCGCAGAAGATCGATGGAGAATGAGTATGGTGTGAATATTGTTGCTCTCAACATGGATCGCGATGCGGAGTCTCAGAGCGATTCGACTCTCTCTAACTCGCCCGAGTCCGGTCTTACGGTCGAGACCTCGCGTGGAGACGACGCGGATTCGAAGAAACTGGTATAACAAATCTTCCAACTTTTGCTATGATTCGTAATGAAAGAAGAAGTGTCGATTTGGAAGTTAGCGTTGTTGATATATATATGGTAGGAAACTTCAGATCTGATGCTTACCATTAGGTCAAATCAAACGGTTCAATTTTTGATAAATGCGATTGCTTGAGTTTCGATGTTTATTAGCAGAAGATTGTGTTTGTGTTGCAATGGGTTGGTTTATTGAGGGATGATTCAGATCAATTATTTGTGCAGGATGAATGTGGTGGCTGGACGAATGAGAAACACAACTCTTATCTTGATTATTTGGAAAGCTCATTCGTTAAGCAGTTATATTCCTTACTTGGAGGAGGAGAGGGGGTGGCTCAGAAACTCTCTAGAGCTCGTGATATGCAGTTTAACTCTGAAAAATTGACTGATCAGGTTTGGACTTTTCTTACTGTTTTTTTCTTTTTTTCTTTTGGTTCCATTTGTTATGTAATCTTACGACATTCTCTTTTTGCAGTTTACGGTACTACAAAATGGTTGCCGCCAGAAGGTTAATTTTGGAAAGAAACGACCTCATTTAGAGACGTCATCGAAACAGAATCCTCAAAATCCCAATGGAATTGGTATCCGAGTTAACGAAGAAATCGAAAACTCTGGTGATAAGGGTTTTACTAGAACATCAATGAGAACTTCTTTGGGACATAAGTATCCAGCTCAAAGCACCGCAGGTAACATTTTGCTTACTCGAACTCTTCATAGGATTTATATGTTTGACATCTAACCCTTTTTCCTGAATTATACCTAAGAACTAGGCTGGTTGATACTGTTGATTAGATTTGGTACTTGAGTTAACTATGGCACTGACTCTTAGAAGGCTTTGCTGCATAAACAAAGAGTTTATATATGTTTTTGGATGATCAAAGAAATGATTGTTGCTGCAAAAGGACATTACATATATGAGTTCTGGTTCACTCACTGAGCCACACATGAATATGTTTTATTTAGAACTTGTCTACTTGTCTGCCTGATGAATAACTCTAAAGTTTTAACTCTGGCTTCCATTTTTTTGTTTCTTGCAACTCCAGAGGCGTCAGGGCAGAATTTCAGAGAAGAAGTAGGAGAGAAGGGATGTAACTCAAGGGTGTCCAGGAAACGCAGAAGAGAAGCCAACTATGATGATAGTTCATTAAATGATCAGGTAAAATATTGAAAAACAATACATACTGTTGTACTAAACAACTTCACTTGTCTTATGCTGAAGAAGCTGCTGCATATTCTCAGGTTGTGCCGTAAGGATGGTGAAAGACGATACAAAGCAATAGGAAGTGAAAGTGTAGATGAATGAATTACTATGAACAGAGAAAAATAGGAACTGAGTGGTAAACCATAATGTGGAGGGCTTTGTTTGTTTGTTGTATAGAATGAGGGCCAAAGAGAGCCTAAGTAAGGAATCGAATGGGATGAAATTAGGGTTGTTTGTTAAATTTTGTCTTTGTTATAGTATTAGTATTATCGTCATTTCTTTCATATACCTTTTCAATCTTTAATTCTTTTTTTCCCTTATATATCTACCTTCTTTTTCTCTTCATTTTCTAGAACAATAATTTTTTTGTGAATTTTTATAAATTCTTTCGCTGGTGATTGTTATAAACATGTCAACTAATGTCTTGCTAAAAGTGCTTTCCACAACTAATGCGATTCCGAATGGCGTTTTATGCAAATAGTGAGTGTATATTCATGAGTAGGAAAATCTAATTTTAACTGTTTAGTGAGCGTCCATGCTCTCTATCACCATCCATGCTCTCTGTCAGCATCCATGCATTAAGTGATCCAGAGGCTCTTATGGATATTGATATTCGAGGGAAGACAATGAAGATGGAGCTGGTCGATGAACTTGTACGTAAAGGAAATGAGAAAGATGAGGCGTTTCTTCAACATTCAAATGAATCTTTGAATATATAGAGTTTTAGGGAAATAAAGTCTTTTGAGGATCTTAAGAAACAATGGGTTTGCCATTGTTGGTTTCCTGATTCCTGCATATTCAGAGTTTTCACAGCTCCATAGAATATAATAATTATGGCCCTTAGGGAACGTGACTTGTATCACACGTAAAGTAGTGAGAGATAAAAACAAGGTTTGCGTTGCTGCGCCATGTTCGGTAGTGAATCACCACACTTTTTCAAGACTGTCCTAGAATAGTTACCGGTTTTGACACAAAGACATTCTAGAGATTCTGCTTAGCTCTATCACTCGTGTTTCCTTTCTTTAACCACAATTTCTATTATTGATAATATATATCCTACGGTTTAGAAGCAAAACCCTTCTAAAAAAAGACTCTGTCCTAAATATAGAATGTTAAGGAAGACCGTTGGTGACTTCAACGTTTGCTTATTAATAACACATCATTTTAATCCTTTCCTAGAATCCTCTCACGCCCTTCTGTAAGCAGCCTTGGGGCGTTTTCCATGGTTTCTGTTTTAGCCATGGCTAAAACTCCCTCCTTAGGCTGCTGGCTCGTACTCTTATCATTCTTCTTTTTATCTTCTTCCTTTGTCACATATGCCATATCCGATACAGAAGCTGCCTTCCTCGTGCGGCGACAACTCTTGACGTTACCAGAAAACGGCGAACTTCCTAATGACATTGAATACGAGGTTGATCTCAAGGCTACATTTGCAAACACAAGGCTTAAAAAAGCTTACATAGCTCTCCAAGCTTGGAAAAAAGCAATATATTCGGACCCGTTTAACACCACAGGAAACTGGGATGGCCCCCATGTATGCAACTATACCGGTGTGATATGTGCACCGGCTCTTGATGATCCTAATGTCACGGTTGTAGCTGGTGTTGACCTCAACGGGGCGGATATTGCAGGGCATTTGCCTGTTGAGCTTGGTCTGATGACAGATGTTGCTATGTTCCATTTGAATTCAAACCGGTTTTGTGGTATCATCCCTAATAGTTTCTCAAAGCTGAAGCTGATGCATGAGTTTGATGTTAGTAATAACTGTTTCGTTGGACCTTTCCCGGGCGTTATCCTCACTTGGCCTGATGTTAAGTACTTTGACGTTAGGTTCAATGATTTTGAAGGTCAAGTCCCTCCTGAGCTTTTCAAGAAGGAACTAGACGCTATTTTCTTGAATAACAATAGATTCACTTCGACGATTCCTGAATCTCTAGGAGATTCTACAGCCTCGGTTGTGACATTCGCTAACAATAAATTCACTGGATGTATTCCTAAGAGTATTGGAAACATGAAGAGTCTTAACGAGATTGTCTTTATGGACAATGGTTTGGGTGGTTGTTTCCCATCTGAGATCGGAATGTTATCGAATGTGACGGTTTTCGACGCGAGTAAGAACTCGTTCATCGGTCGGCTACCGACTAGCTTTGCCGGGTTAACGGGCATGGAGGAGTTGGATATCTCCGGGAATAAACTTACCGGATTATTAGCGGATAGCATATGCAAGTTGCCTAATTTGGTGAACTTTACTTACTCTTACAATTACTTCAATGGACAAGGTGGTTCGTGTGTTCCAGGTGGTGGTCGGAAGGAGATTGTTTTGGACGACACACGTAATTGCTTACCTGATCGACCTGAACAACGGTCGGCACAGGAATGTGCGGTGGTGATTAACCGTCCGGTTGACTGTAGCAAGGATAAGTGTGCTGGTGGTGGATCCTCAACTCCTTCCAGACCGTCGCCGGTTCCTACTGAACCGGTTCAAAAACCATCACCAGTTCCAATTCTGCCTGTTCCGGAACCATCGCCAGTTCCAACCAAGCCGGTTCAAAAACCACAAACACCGAAAGAATCACCGCAACCCGATGATCCTTACGATCAGTCTCCAGTGAAGAACCGTCGCAGTCCTCCTCCACCAGCTCCAGTAAACTCTCCATCACTTCCTCTTCCATCACCTCCTCTACCACCACCGGTTCACTCTCCTCCACCGCCAGTCCACTCTCCACCACCACCAGTTTATTCGCCACCACCACCGCCTGTCTACTCTCCTCCACCACCCGTATTTTCACCACCACCTCCAGTCTACTCTCCACCACCACCTCCTCCGGTTAACTCACCACCACCACCAGTTCTCTCACCACCGCCAACTCTGCCTGTTCCGGAACCGTCGCCAGTTCCAACTAAGCCGGTTCGAAAACCACAACCACCAAAAGAATCACCGCAACACGATGATCCTTACGATCAGTCTCCAGTGAAGAACCGTCGCAGTCCTCCTCCACCAGCTCCGGTAAACTCTCCCACACTTCCTCTTCCATCACCTCCTCTATCACCACCGGTTCACTCTCCTCCACCGCCAGTCCACTCTCCACCACCACCAGTTTATTCGCCACCACCACCGCCTGTCTACTCTCCTCCACCACCCGTCTTTTCACCACCACCTCCAGTCTACTCTCCACCGCCACCTCCAGTCTACTCTCCACCACCACCTCCGGTTCAAAAACCACAACCACCGAAAGAATCACCGCAACACGATGATCCTTACGATCAGTCTCCAGTGAAGAACCGTCGCAGTCCTCCACCAGCTCCGGTAAACTCTCCCTCACTTCCTCTTCCATCACCCCCTATACCACCACCGGTTCACTCTCCGCCACCTCCTGTTAACTCTCCTCCACCGCCAGTCCACTCTCCACCACCACCAGTTTATTCGCCACCACCACCGCCTATCTACTCTCCTCCACCACCCGTCTTTTCACCACCACCTCCAGTCTACTCTCCACCACCACCTCCTCCGGTTAACTCACCACCACCACCAGTTCTCTCTCCACCGCCACCTGCGCCTGTTCACTCACCGCCGCCACCTGTCAACTCGCCACCACCACCGCAAGCACCAATTCAACCTTCTCCATCGCCAATGATCTTTTCTCCACAACCGTCGCAATCTCCACCAGTAGTCTCCTCCCCTCCGCCAAGACCGCCAAAGATCAACTCCCCACCACTCCAATCACCAACACCAGCTCCGGTGGAGAAGAAACAGACACCAGCTGCACAAGCACCAGCTCCAAGTGATGAGTTCACCACACCATCACCATCTC
Source organism: Sinapis alba (assembly GCA_012274485.2). Taxonomy (NCBI): domain Eukaryota; kingdom Viridiplantae; phylum Streptophyta; class Magnoliopsida; order Brassicales; family Brassicaceae; genus Sinapis; species Sinapis alba. Next base: position 126,356 of record MU106305.1, on the reverse strand, counting down.
CGGTAGAGAAGAAACAGACGCCGGCTGCACAAGCACCGGCTCCAAGTGATGAGTTCACCACACCATCTCCGGTGGAAAAGAAGGAGACGCCGGCTGCACAAGCACCAGCTCCAAGTGATGCTTTCATCATACCACCCTTCGTCGGCCACCAATATGCATCGCCGCCACCACCAATGTTCCCAGGCTACTAATATCAACCGAAGAGAGAAGAACCGACTATATATAAAAGGATCGAAACTGTATCGTCTTGGACTTAGTATTGTAAAACGAAAGAAGAGAAAATTAGAAGAAGAGGAAGAAGAAGAAGAAGAAGAAGAAGAAGAAGAAGACGATGGAAGGGTAATTAATGTATGAGAAGCGAAACCTACTTGTTACCAGAGGTGTGATAAATTTGTACAACTTCTGATGGTCGATAAAGATTTATTCTTCTAATCAAAAAGACTTGTTTTCATTAACTTAGATAGGTTTCAAATATTGTTCTTGTGACTCTTATATAAATATCTGCCTTTTTGTTAGCATATTTGTCACGATCCTTAACACAAAACGGAAGATACATATTACTACTCCTTCTGTTCAATAAGATATATGTTTTAAAGTTTTTACACATATTAAAAAGAGAAATTCCTTTGGATAGCCCCTTTTACCTTGTTTGTCACAAAAATAGTTTTTAAGGAAGAAAATGACCAAAATGTTTTTTTTAGAAGCTAAAAAAATCATTTATATGCATTTATACCCCTAGGGTTAACTAATTTGCACTTTAGGGTTTAGAGTTAAGGGGTGGGTTTGGGGTTAGGTTTCAAATTTCAAAAAAAAATTAAAAAAAAATCAAAATTTCAAAAAAAAAAAAAGTCTATTTTGGTCATTTTATTTTTTTTAGTGCTATTTTTGTGACAAAAACTTAAAAAGAGCTATTTAAGAGAATTGCCCTATTAAAAATATTTTAATTTTTAATCATAAATATAGTATTTTCTATGTTTAACTATTTTTCGTAAAAGATAATTAATAAAAAACCAATAAATATAATTAATTTTCTTGAAATTTATTATTTATAATTATTACATGCATCAAAAATATTAAAAAATGATCATTTGAAATAATTTTTTCTAGAATATGAATCATTTTGAAACAGAAGAATTAAAACTTATCTACGGACAAAAACAACATTTCTTACTGAAATTAGATAGGAACAAAAAGAAACTATACGGACTTTGAGACAACAAGAGTGTTGAATGATAATCAGCATAAACCGACACTTGTGAATAAGAGTTTTAGACGTATATGTAAGCTTGATCCAATTTCTGTTAACAACTACTCCCTCCGTTTCTAAATGATAGATGTTTTAGAATTTTCACACTTTTTAATAAAACATATGAAAATTTAATTATAAATGCATAGTTTTCTGTAGTTTATATTTTCTATACTTTTAAATCAATAAGATTTTACAAAAAGCAATTAATGTTTTTGAACTTCACAATTTTTCATTATTAGTTGACAAAAATTGTATTGAAAATGTAAAAAATATATCTTTTTGAAACAATTTTTTTCTCTAGAATATGTATCTTTTTGAAACAGAGGGAGTATTAGGGACAAAGTATCAGAGCCCTATGCAGAGAATGTACCAACTAGCAGTAAGTAGATTTGACAAACTGCTCCCTTTGTTGCAATTAAGTGTCGAATTTTAGATTTGTACATACAGATTAAGAAAATATTTAATTTTGCATATTTTTATATAAAAACATATTACCCATACACTTAACTATATTTCAATCAATAGAAAATTAAATTGAAAAATAAAGTTAATAAATTCTACATCGAAATACTAAAACGACACTTATTTTGTAATGAAAAATTCTCTACAATGCCACTTAATATGAAATAGAAGGAGTATTAGACAGTAAGTTATTGGATTCTTTCCAAATTCCAATGTTGGAATTTGTTCATAATTAATACAAACCTCAACACATTGGTTTTTGTTTCTCTTGCCTCTTTAGCTAGAGTAAATGTAATATGCTGTCTTCGGATGAGCTCTATTGACTTTGGGATAAAGAGAAAGAGCTTGGGGATGAACTAGATGTTGCTACTGTGTCTGAATTCTTGATCATGAAGCTCGATCTTCCCCTGATTTCTGATGAACTTCCTAAAGATCCTTCACTGAAAACCCCTGATCGTTTTAGCTTAATATTGATCACATAAAGATAAAATATAAACTAGTCCTCTGGAATTGAATCTAAATTATTACAACAACCACTATTAACTTGACAATAACAAGATCCAGTTTTTAGTGCATTAATATCTCATAGGTGCATTAGTGAATCGACACCCTGATGATGGGCAGAATCTTTTTAGTTCCCTCATTGCCTCGCGTGAACGTATGCACTACGTTCACGCCTATATGAATAGACAGTTGGGTCTCAATCCCACGAAACACTTGAGAAACGAAAACTGCCAAGCATCATAATAACACTCAAGTGGGTACACGACGAGCCTGTCAAATATCACACATAAATTCATGTTTGAAAAACATAAGTTGAAAATAAATTCGCACATATGGGCAGCTTTGCCATAACACACTCGGAATAAGCCATGCCTCTCTACATGGTGTCACTAAAAATTATATAAGCCTTTGAACTAAATAATAAAATTCGCAACTAAAATTTTGAAAATTCCTCAATCGATCTCATCTTACACATGTATCAAATCCAAGTTATGCTTGCATATGCGGATGAAGACATTAAGACCCAATTAGCTAAAGATTCAAATATACATGACGGCTTTGCAGTTTCGACTGGAAAAAGAAACTAACAATTCTCCGAGCTTAAAACACACACACACACACACACACATAAATTCTAACAATTCTTCGAGTTTCCTAACACACTCACAAAGCTCTCGGGGGAAAGGGGAAGGGGAGGGGCTATTGTTCAAACATAGTTTCACTTCAGTCTAAACTGTAATTTTGGCCAGATTATCCTTAACTTAACGCCCCCCTAAGTTCCATTAAAGACCGAAGGTCCATACGCAAAAAGCCCATGGAGAATCAAGTCAAAGCATTGACAAAGTCATGATCAATAGTGTTTGTCATGGTCTTGGTCAATGCTTTTGAATGTCATTAATATGACCATTTGTTCCAATTAATAGCTATATAAATGACATTATTTTCACCTATAAATCAGATATAAAAGAAGGAGTGGTGAGCTAACAGAGGGGAGCTCTCCATGAGAAAAAGGTGGAGAGGAAAAAGAGAAAATAATTATACATCTTCACCATCTATTCTGACATAAGACCCATATATTCATCACTAAAAGAAAGTCATCTATTTATTCTTCATATATTTCTATATCGTTTTAGGCCACATTTAGCTGCTTTGCTGCCTATCTCCTTGTTATCTAGCTGCCTAAATGTCTTTATGCATAGATGTCATGCTGCCTACATGCCTTGCCGCCTAGCTCCCTTGCTGCCTATTTGTTTAGTTGACTTGTTGCCTAGTTCCTAAGCTGCCTAACAGCCTTACTTTTAGGGGTGTCAATCGGGTTGGCCCGGCCCAAAACATGTAAACCCATTGCTATTTAAGTCTGGTATTGGTTGTCTTATAAAAGTTTGAGTCTATATTTCAAAGTCTTGTCCAACCTTAAAACAAACATTAGTTTAACTCTATATATGTTTATAAAACCCAAGATTAAAATAAATGTTTTACCTAAAAACCAAATAAATAGTAATAGCTAATACAAATAAAACAAAATCGTTTCAATTCTAAGCAATACAAACAATAGGATCATGATCATAATATTTTTCAATCAATTTCACATTCTCATCATCATCATCAAGAGCTATATATAAAATATAAAAAATGTTATTTTTTGACATATATATCAGTATAAATAAATTTTTATAAATATTAGTATGTTATATGGAACATAAAACGTAAATCATTCGAACCAAGTATGTGTACAAATCAATGCTTCAATATATCTTGGTAAGAGGCGACGTATATATTTGTTTAAGACATGAGCATCAATGGTAAAACTAGATTTTGACATTACTATAGTTATTAGAATTCTATATTTGTTTAAGATATTAGCATGTTCGTATTATAAGACATGAGCACTATTACTAAATAATTAAATAAATTAAAATATAAGTTTTTGGTTTTTGAATTGGTCCTAACCCAAACAGGCTTAAGCCCAAAGTAGTTAAAACCCAAATGGACTAAGTCCAAAAAGCCTAATATTTTAGGGTTTAGATAGTTAAGTCAAACCCGATAATTTATAAGGTTGGACGGGTTCGGACTGCGTGCTTTGACCCCAATTGACATATCCACTTATTGCATTGCGCTAACGACTTAGAGATCTGGAGAGATGGTGACATGGAGTACTGACGACCTAATTGCCTTGCTGAAGAGGAGAGCTCTCTCCTAACTGTCTAGCTATATGAGAGACCTAATTGCCTAACTAAACAAGGATTTAATTGCTTAGAAGATATTTAATCGTCTAGGAAAGATCTAATCAACTATTTGAAGAAGAGACCTCTCTCCTAACTTCTTAGATAAGGAAGAGACCAAGACGACTAGATAAACAAGGAGATCTCGAGCAATCACACCTGATACCACACAAACAAGAAATTATCTAAGAATTACATTTGGCTTAATCCTAATAAGAATATGCAGGCAATCTTTCTAAAGGCACCACTCATACTATATTTTACATAATCAATGACCAGTTCTTGAAATCTTGCTCATTATACGAAGATTTGTAACTTCTTATCTCAAAGAGACAACGCAATCAATATGGTACGGAATTCAAGGGACCTCTCATCATGAAGGCATAGAGTAATGAATGTAGAATGAAGCTCAAAAGACCTAGCAAAAACTTCTTTACAATACAATCAACCGTAAAAGCTAACCTTATTTTTAGTGGTTTTCAGAATCTATCACATGAAACCTTACAAACCACTCAATTTTTCACACTTGCAAATTAGATCCAACTATCACATAGTTTTAAAGAATAACAAGATATCACTTTTTCTGTACACTTTGAAATATATTATTAAAAACAAATTGAAAAAACTCAACTATAAAAGTGTAAAATATTTACAATCTTACATTTCATTAAATAAATTAACAATTTAAATATTAAAATATCTTATATTTTCAAATACCAAACACTTTTTTAAAACGTGTTACATTTATTTTGAAACAGAAAGATATAAATTGTCATAAAGTATACATCTACCCAAAACTTGATCTATTAGGAGTATTGTCTAAGAAAATTTTCAACGTTTTAAATTCCTAAAATTATCCCGGAAATTGAAAGTAGTAGACCCAGAGCCAGTGTTTTAAACGAGCTCTGTATATTGCCCCATTTTTCATCTATGTTCACTATCATTAATTTATTGTCGCAAGCACCGTGCTTCTTGTGAAACTTCAGCTGTACATCATACTATATTATCCTTAATTAAATTATAACATTAATTTATTACGTAATACAATGTATTTTATTATCCTAAGATTAAAAGACTAAACACTACTTTAGTCTCAAATGGTAACAAACACTACTTTAGTCTCAAATGGTAAAAAAAAAAAAAAAAAAAAAAAAAAAAAAACACTATGTCGCACCGTAATTAATAATAACAAAAATATCTATGTATATTTACATATTTACATGTTTTTATTATTATTATTATTAGGATCATACAGTAATTGACCGTAATTGTTTTGCATATTACTATTTGGATATTTTGTTTTGACCTATTAGCCCAGGAATTTATTGGCAAACATAATATGGCTTTCTGATCTCATGTCTTAATTTCAACAATTATTCTCAGGAAATACGAACAAGAAATTTCAACTGATAACTGATAACGACAGGAGAGTTTGGGTTATTGTCAGCCAACTAATTCATTAACTTGTGATGTTTGTGATGCGCTACTTGCAATTGCATGCGTCTTAATATATATATTAGTATATTTTATAAATTTTATACAAGTATGTATTGTACATATGTGAGTTGGCATGCACGACTTTTTTTTTTATTATAATTTGAAATATTCAAAATCTATAAAATAGCTCAAGACTAATTTTCAAAAGAAAGTGTAATTTATAGATAACACCTTTCTCAAAATATTCAAACAGACTCTAATCAATTAGTTCAGATCCGCATGGCTACATAGTGAACTATAGTGAATGCTTTCAAACCTATGTTGATTAGTAATCAAAATCATCTACTATTACTATTAGACCACCATCACATTAACATGCACGATCTTCTTCTAATGGTGACTTTGTGTATGACAAGTTTTAACATTATGTCTTATCTTATTTACTTTGTGTAGATATTAACTTGGTCTATGTAGTTGGTTATTAATTACAAACCAATCGCACACGTCTTATATATTTTTTGAATAATAGTATGAAAAATTGGTTACCGACAAAAATAAAATTAAAAAGTCAATCTGATCCGATTGAAAATAGTTCAAGTGGAGTCAACCGTTAACCAATATCTCATTCAAATCCTTGTACTATAAGCTAATTAACAGATAATTAATGTAAGTGTTTACATACAAATTTCTCAATAAAGATAACTAATGTAAAGATTTTAAGAGACATGACAATTGCATTACGTACGTTGCATCTCATCTCCCAACCTTTAAATAATTAAGTCTGTTCCCATCAGACCGCTTTCCCTTCGTTTTCGAGAGATAAAATTTCAGATCCTTACCTTTTTCTTTTTTAATTTGTAAAAGACAAAACTGTTCACTCTAACTAAAACAAAAAGAAGTACTGATACAAAATCTGAGACCACCTCCAAAAGATTTCTAAAAAAAAAAAATTAATATTATAATTATTTATATTTTTTTAAACTAGTTAATCTTCTATTTCAATGACACGAATATTTTAGTATCTTATAGTTTTTTAAAAACTCATAAGAACTTCTACTCATTCTTTCTCTTAATTTCATTTATTTTTCCTTTTATTTTTGGTAAAAAAAATATTTCCTTTTTTTTCTTTAAATGCTAAGAACTCCTCATAATACTACCATTAGATGTACTCTTAATATTTGTTTTTACCAAAATTAATGGTAACTAGCTACAGTTAATTTGAAAATTGTTTCAAAGAGTCCGACATTTGAACTGGATATGAAGTTTAATATGTGTGCTACATAGTTATGATTTTTATAGTGTATATATCATATATATATACATCTACTCATGTAAGAGTTTTCTTAAAGAAACTTAATTTTGAAGATCACGAGTTTGAAATTCAGCGGTGAAAAGATGAATGAACCCGCAACCGTTATCATCCGTGACAACCTTTGGCGTCATACCACACATCCAAGATGATTCTTTTTTCTTCTTGGTCATACATTGCATGGTTCATTACAATATGTGTATTAGTTACGTATGTGTATCATAAAGCTTTTTTTTTTCTGGTATAAGTGTATCATAAAGCTCTTAAACACTGCGTCATACCACACATCCAAGATGATTCTTTTGAATGTCTTTGTGTAAATTTTTGTAAACGTGCCGTAAAAGTTAAACACTGCGTTATTAACTTTTTTGCAGTATATTAATCAAATACTATTTATAGATGTATTGCATATCAGTTTCTTTTTAATAGTCTACGAGTTTTTTTAACTCTTTTTGTGCACTCGAGTTTCTTACTTAATATATGTTTAATGGCTTATAATAATCTGTACTTCTATGCCATAAAAACATTCATATTTTCTCAACGTGAAAAATGATATATTTATGATAGTGGAAGGTCCATAAGATTTCTCTTTATGATAAACATGAAAATATAAGAAATAATATATTTATTTTAAATTGTTGAGATTCCAGTGAGATATTTTGTGTTTGAAATAACTAAAGGAAATACCCCTTAATTAATAATTCAATTACGCTAACCTTTGTTACTTATTATGGAAATATACATTTAACTCGATTTTTTAAAAAGTTTTTTTTTGTTCTCAACTACATATGAAAGAGTCCAAATTCAAAACCAGAATCCCAAGGCATCTATAATCAAAACCTTGATATAATTATCAATTGTATAACTAGCCGTGAGGTACTTAAGTATCATTATGCAGAAACATCGAATATTTAAACAATTAGTTTGATTGTTGATTTGTTTCTGCTGCACGACTTGTTCTTTAAACTTTTCTTTTCTTTTCTTCAACAAATTTGAGCATTTGATTATTATATTTAATCTGCAAATTGTTTGCTAGAGATAATCCAAAGAAATGGTGATTAGGAAGAAAATACTCGACATAAAACTGCAAATCGTATTGAAAAAGGTAATTTACATAGTTACAGGAATCAACAAAAATAGTAAGAGAAAGAAGCAAAATGATATCACAAAAAGAAGAAAAAGGGTTTTCAAGGGAGAAAACCAAAGAGATATGGAGAATGATAAGAAGGGGAGATGCCATGGCGGAGGAGAGGGAGAGGAGGCAGAGGAGTACGGTGGTTGAGGTGTAGCCGCCATGCAATCTGGACAGCTTCAGCAACTACTGCGACGAACTCTATTCCCATCTTCGTAAGCTCTATACACAGCTCTATCCTTTTTATCATCATGATTTTTTTGTTCTTCTTTTTTTAAATGGATATTTTTTTCTTTTAATTTCTCAGTTCGTCTTCTTTGTATTTATATCAACAAACTATAGATTCATTCCCACTCCAAATATCCAAAAGCGTGTATAACTAATCGTTTCTTTTGATAGAGACATAATCACAAGAAATTAAATAAAAAGCATTTTTTGAACAAAAATAAAATAAAACGCGTTTACCATGAAATCAAGAAAAAGAACCGAACATAAAATAGTATTTAATTTCTCTTTTTTTTTAAACCTTCGATTGAAAGTTGTCTTGACTTTTGAGATCTTACCATTGATTTTAGGGGTGATCATAAATCGAATAGGGTCATATTTTCAATATTTACGATTTATTTAATATTTTATGAATATTTCATTTTTTATTTGCTTTGCTTCAGAAAAATATTTAGTTTTCAAGTATTCAAAAAGTTTATGGATATTTGTAAATGTTTACGGATATTTACAAATATCTTATTCATTTTGTTCAATACAAATAAATGTAAAAGATATACAAATTTAGTTTTTTAAATATTTTTATATAATATAAAATAAAAATTACTGAAATTACATGTCTTATCAATTTTTAAAATCAATACAAAATTTATAAATCAAATATTTTAATAAAATTATAGTTTTTTATAAAGATTTTATATTCTTTTCTTAATTTAATATTTTTATAAGTAATTCTATAAATAAAATTATAGGTTAAAATAATAATTATATAATCATATATTTAAAATTTTATATTAAATTATAAACTATTTATAAAGTTGAAGCGGATCAGATATTTGTTTTTAAATTTTTTTAGTATTTTTGATTTGTTTTATTTTTAACGGATATTAGTTTTTAATATTTGCTTTGCTTCGAAGATGTATGGATATCTAGAATTTCAGCTCAAATCAAAACGAATAATGAATTGAATAATATTTGACAGATAAAATCTCTAAGCCCAATTAATTATTTTTTTGATAAATAATTCCACATTGATTGCTACCACAGAGGAACAAAATGGATAATAGACTGTTTTTAAACTTCTGATTAGTGTTTCTTCTACAAATGACTTCAAACTTCTTTAAACAGAAATGAATAGAGTTTTCTGTGTCGAGAAGACCTAGGAGACACAACTCAAATATGCCCCCACGGAATTAAGGTGTGAGGTCCGGACTGCCGCACCACTGTAACTCTATCTAACGTCTCAGATCTAGAACACCATAACCACCAAGAAGAGAAAATAATTATTTTTGAAGCATAAAATTGGTTGAAAAGAGAGAAGATTGAAAGAAAAAAGTAAGGTGATGATTGTTTAATAGTTTTTAGATTTTGGTTTTTGGTTTTTAGTTTTTAGATTTTGGTTTCTAGATTTTAGTTTTTGATTTTTGGTTTTTGATTTTGCAGTAGATTTTGGTTTTTGGAAAAACATGAATGGTTGTTTTAGATTTTAGTTTTTAGATTTTGGTTTTTAGGTTTTGGCTTTTATTTCTAAAATTAATAAAATAAAAATATTATTAATAGTAAAATATTTTTTTTTCAAATAATGAAATATGAAAACTATCATCAAAACACATATAAGATAATTTTAAAACAAAAAAATGCAAATATAAAATAAAACTATCTAAATTCCATATTGATGGTTGACAAAAAATTTCACATATTGATGCATAAATTTGATAATATGTAAATTTTAGATTTTGAAAAAATTTGAATCATGATTTACTTTAATTTTAAGTTTTTTTGTATTTTAAGTTATTATTTTTTCTAAAGTTAAAGTTTATTAAATAAACAATAATTGATAACAATATATTATGTACTCAAAATTAATAAATAATACAAAATATTACCACATAAAATAGTTGATAAAATATTCTTATTGGCATTTTTAAGAAAAAATATTCTTAATACAACTTATTTACAATTGTATATAGTTTTAAATTAAATTAATGTCACTGATAAAAACTAATTATATGTAAATTAGTTTTAGATGTTTTTATTTTCCACTGAACAAAAACAAAATTGTGAATGATATGTAACTTAGTTTTTATTATTTTTAATAAGTATATGAATTTTAATATATAATTTGGTGAATATATGAATATATAAAGAAAACAATAAGTACATAAAATTAGGAGAGAATATGACTATTAAAATATTAAAATCATCAAAAAGAAAGAAAAAAAAAGGTAACGTCAAATTTGCTGAAAAACTAAAAAAACATAGATTTTAGTTTTTGTTCACAATTAGTTAGTTATTAGAAAAATTAGTTTCCCTAGAATTTAAGAAAACTATTTCTTCAAAATCTTGATTGGAAGATAAAGTGGTTTTTGAAAAACAAAAACTAAAAACCATTCTAAAAATTAAAAACAATCAAGCTCTAAATAACGGTTTTTTTATGGCGTCCAGTGAAAACTGGTGCTAAAAAAGAAAAAAACAATGATAGAGAGCATTTTCTGTAAGAGAGAGAAATGATATTCTCGAATGAAAAGTTTATTTGTTTATTTTATTTTGGTTGTCAGTCGACAATCTATGAAGAGGAAAATAACAAAAGAGATAAGATAGAACAAGACTCTCAAAATGTGTTGGTTGAACAAGACGAAATTTAAATAAATTATTTAACACTAAATTCAAATATTCGTACAGTGACAAATATACATTAATCATTTTTCGGGTAAATTAAACGTTACCGGATCATGTGGCTTTCGGACGCTCCCAAAGGACGAGCTTCTTTAAACGACCGACGGTCGAGAGAGATGTGTGTGCATTTGGATAAACCACACACCCTAATGATTTACAATAACACTATCCTAACTTGTAAGTTCTAAATGCCGATGTATCTCATTCTATGATTCAAATAAGTTCGTTGCACAGAAATCCAACTAAGTTGTTTTAAATAATTAAAAGAGCAATTCTCTTAAATAGTCTTTTTTAGTTTTTGTCACCAAAATAGCCATAAAAAAATAAAATGACCAAAATAGCATTTTTTTTTGAAATTTTCAAATTTTTTTTTTGAAATTTGAAACCCTATCCCCAAACCCACCCCTTAACTCTAAACCTTAAAATCTAAATTAGTTAATCCTAAGGGTATAAATGCATATAAATAAAAAAATTAGCTTCTAAAAATACCTATTTTGATCATTTTCTTCCTTAAGAATTATTTTTGTGAAGAACAAACTAAAAGAAGCTATCTAAGAGAATTTCTCTAAAGCATGTACACATGACACAAACAGGGTTGGTCATGGTCAACCGTAATGAAATATTAGCCTTAGATCCCTAATTTTTTTTTTAAAAAATTACATAGATAAAAGTTTTCAAAAAAAGTTTTTTTAAGTCCCCAAATTTATAAGAAAAAAGATTTAGCTGAAATCTTTAATATATCATCTATAGTCCCTTAAATTTCAGGATCGGTCCTAAACCCAAATTTTACGGATATTGGTATCAATTATATAAAATATGAACCCCCTCCAAATATATCCGAGTATCAATATACTTCTCCCACTAATTTTTTTTCTTTTTTTTGCAACTATGAATGTATGAACAGAAACCCAAATAATTTATAGACGATTGAAACCGAGAAGTTATCCAATACCTTGCTTAAATGAAGCTAACCCATGTTCCATTTTGTTTGACTAAGCAAATCATAACTTAATTCTACCAAAACTCGAATTTAAGAGTGAAAGGTTTACGTTTTGTCCCAAACTCTCTTCTTAAAGACTATCACCGCTTATTTATAACTGAAGAATTAGTTGAAAATTAAAAGTGAAACTCAACTACTGTACTTTGATGTTACTTAAACTCCAAGTTTTTTTTTTTTGTCAGCTACTCCAAGTTGACTTACCATAAAAAGGAAGAGTGTCATGAACGGGATTAGGTCTCCATTTAGCTGCTTGTTAATCGTTGTCGTATGGATACACTCAACAGCAAGACATTTGCTATAAAACGGCACGTCGCATCGTCATCCTCATAATTGAGAGAGCTCTTCTCCAACAGTATGTCGAGTAATCCCCATACCATAAAGTATTCGTCCTTTTCAAACTAGTCTCAATAAACTATCTTGACTGTTGATTTTTTATGTATATCATCAACATCTGAATGGCAGAAACGAACAAAATAACAATTACATGATTAAATTGTCCTATCATTCAATAAACATGTGTTATATACATATTAATATATATATATATATATAAACATAACTAAAAAAATTAAAAATACATGAATATATATGATACTTGTCTACTTGGTCTACAAAAATTCTAAACCATGAAAGTTTGTTAAAAGTGAAGATGAGTTATACGAAAAGGAAAGAATTAATAATCACTCGGTGGTGAACTAGTGATCTTGAAGAGTTTTGGCCTCAATACGGATCTGGCTTCGAAACCCGTGTGGCTATCCGGATTAGCATTAAATCGTAAGAATATATATGTGGAGTTTCGTGGAATTAGTCAGTTGACCTCGATCGCCGGATTCCCACAGTTATCAATAAAAAAAAGAATTAAAAGAACAAATAAAAGAAAACATGTCATGACGAGAAAAACTGTAATATCAATTACAAGAGCAGTCAATTAATTGATGGAAAAGTTTGTAAGCACAAAGAAAAAGTAATATGTTGTGGTTTATTACAACTTACATGGATTAAGCTATTAGAGTTTCAAGGACCATTTTCGTTAGATCTTTTTTTTTTTGCTGGTCACAACAGAATTTTCATACGGCTACGAATCAATTTTATTTAGAATCATACTAAATTTATTAGGTTTAGAATCCTCGACCACGTGAAAACAACTCACACATAAGCTTTTTCATCGCAACAAACATTCCTGTTTAAGTAATTTTCAACATACATTTGTCAGTTTCACTTTTAGTTTTCAACACATTAAATTAATCTAATTTAAGTCTTGTCACAATCGTTGCTTCCTAGCATCAGAATGGACATATACACTGTAGATAGAGATTAATGTGTTTATATCCTCTATTGCCTATGAGTAAATATGTCAAATAAATAGTAAAACTATTTGAAAGTAAGACAAAAGACAAGATGACAATAATGACACAGAATCGAAGGCAAGCAGATCTAAAATATATAGCTCAAAATTATTCAGATTATGTCCATACACAGTGCTTCAATCATTTATATAAAAATAAAGTAAAAGCTTTTAAAAAAAAAAATTATATTTGCTCAAATATGTAGTTTAATTTTAGAGAAAGATTAATATTAAGTTAGCATGACTATGCTAAAATAATAAAAGAGTAATAAGTTTATCTTTATTTTTAAAAATATTTAGAAAAAAAGTGAGGCTGGGGAGTAAGTATCAATTTAAAGGGAACTAGATTTTGACCGCACTAATTTTTTTTTTTACTTTTTATGTTTCACAATTATGGTTGCTCATATGTTTTAGTTTTATATGTTGATAACATGTGTTATTGATGTTTAAGCAACTAAAATGGTATATTAGATAAGTCATTGGTATTTGGTATTTTTTTATAAAACTTACCATTCTAAGTATATTTGTTTATAAAATATATAATTTGGATGGTTTATGTGTATTAATATATATCTATATATATATATATATGCGCTAATAAAATTTGATGTGACCAATAATTTTAGGGTATTTAGAGATAGTATACCTTGCATATCGACATATCTATATTATTAAAAGAGAAGTACCCAATAAAAATACTCCTAAATTTTTATATTTATTTACAATGTTATGTCACTGATAATTAAATAAATTACATGTTTAAATGTTTTTTAAAGTTTGTTAAAGTTTTATACTTAATTGACTATCCTATATTTTCTGAAGTTTGTTAAAGTACTAATATTTAATAATATGCACGAAAAAATCAAATCTAGGATGACAGCTAAATTTTATTTATTTTAGTATTCAATAAAATCTGATTTCATAAAGAATAAAAAAATTTAAAATGTATAAAGTAATCAAATAGTTTTATTAATAATATATTTCTTTAGTAAAATACTAATACTTTTGTTCCAAGAATTAAATATGATTTAAAATTAAGTAGCAGCCATAACTTCTTTTTGTCACACGCCAAATCCAACTTTTAACATAAACTGCAACTAATAATAGTGGTGAATATATGTTACAAACATAATCAATAAAAATAAAAGATTGATACGTATATCTTTTTGAAAAACTGTAATCGTGTATTAAATGTTTACAATAAATTATATTTTCTTATTTTTAATTATTGCTGGAGAGAAAAAAAATTCATTTCAAAAGAAGTATTTTCCAGAATTTTAATGTAAAATTTATTAATTTTATATAATATATAATTTTTTATATTTTTATTTTATTTTTCTATTAGTTAAAATGAATTAGGTATATAAGTAACAATAATTTTATCTTGAAAGTATACAAATTTTATATTTTCTTAGTATGCATGTATAAACTTAAAACGATAATTAAAAAATGAAAAGAAAAAAATATTGATATTTACGTCCCAAACATATGATTTCTGAAAGGTTACACTTAATTCACATACAAATCGCAACTAATAGTTAGTTGTGAGTGTATTTTGTTACAAACATAAGAAATAACAAGACTAATAATTTATATATATATATATATATATACTTTTGCAAAATCGTAAAGTTTTAAACTCCCAAAGTATAAAATTGTATTTGTAGATAGAAAAATAATCATGGTCAGATAAATATAAATTACATAATGTATTAGGTAATCAAAATCAAAATGTTTGACAAAATAAAGTAGTGTGTAATCTACTTTTCATATACATTAATAAAATACAATTTCTTTTTAAAAATGTGTATAATTTCAGAAAGTAAAATAAAAATTTATTTTTCTTATAAAAATAAGTTACATATAAAATTTTAAAATATATACGCTTAACGCGGGTTAAATTTTAATAACTTTATATACGATTATATCATTTTTAAAATATTATATATGAAAAAGTCATGATTTTTATTTTAATAATATAGATTACTGTACATTATTTTAAATTAACTTATCTACAAATTTAAGCAGTTTTTTAGTTTAGTGAAAATATTGAGTTACATTTCCATGGCCCATCTATTTACTTCAGACTGAGAAATATTGATTAACATAGTTTCAAGAATTTTTTTTTTTGATTAGCACTGTCTATATAACCTAGTTGTTAGAAAATCAGTTTACTAGTTAGGACGCACATTAGAATGAACATCCACTGCTTCTAGGAACGCAACTCACCAAAAATATATATAAAAATTGAAGAAAAAAAAAAGAATATGAGGAGATGAGAACCCATGAAAAAAATCTCTTGGAGATTTATGATTAGTTTGATTTTTTAAAAAAAGTTTTTAACTAATTATCTAAGTTATATTAAAATATTAATATTGTATTGGTGAGAAATTATTTTTGGATGGAGTTGTTCTAAAGACAGCTATATTTAGTCTGTTTGAATAGGTACTAAAATAAGAGAGAGGGGCCACCTAACCATTCAGTTGACAGCTGATAAAACGACAACTATACATTAAAGAGTTGATGCACACTGGTGCATCTTCAAACGATTATTGTCTTTTTTTTTGGGCAAACGATTATTGTCTACTTATATTTTTTAAAAAACATTTATTTGGATAAATTGTCTTCTTGTTTGATGAATAAAAATCATCTCGAGTATCTGCAAAATTTCGTCACTTTTTTGGCAGAAATATTATATTCCAAACACTTAAGCATGCATTACTATGTCTTATATTATCTGACTTTATTAATCCTAAAGAAAGATGAGTTTCATTTTGGTTTAGTTATCAAAAACATATTTCAAAAAGATAATAAATCAACTGGACTGAGAAATAGTATTTTGATTTTAAAATATATCATTAAATCATTTTAAAAACATGATAAAAAAAGATTTCTAAAATCACTCATCCGAACGTTATAGAAATGAAGTTAGTCCAATTTCATATCAACGATTCAAACTGTTCCCCTTGAGACAAAGTTAGGCCAATTTCGATAGCAAACAACACACAATTCCTCTTTCATCTTTATATTTGTATCCGAAACCATAGAGAGAATATCATTACATTACATTTCGTACACAATCTCTCCTCCAGTATAGATGTCAAGACCATCCAAATCGCTCTCTATATCCAAGCTTCCTGTTTTGTCCATTGTCGAGAACTTTTGCAAACATTGACAACTTAAGAAAACATGAAACTCAAAAGAAGTATTTCTCTTGTTTTGTGTTGTTTTTCACCTGTGAGATAATGGTTGATGGCGGAGAAGAGACTAACAAACATGTAAAAGAGCACATAAAAAAAAGTGTTCATAACACTCGGAGTTGTTCCAAGTTCCCAATTTAGTAATATGTTTCAACTCTTCGAACAAAAAAAACAATCGAGAAGATTGGCCTTAGCTATTGTAGTTATCAAGGCCAAGGTCTCTCAGTGCATCAGTTGCAGAGGCTCTGCATATCTCATTGTTGGCCTTGGCAGTCCTTATCAGCTTCTCAATTCCAATGGCTAGCAGAATAGTTCTGTAACGTGCCCAACATAATAGCTGAAATTATCAGAGATCGTGTGATATGTGCATATTGTTGGAATGGAAAGAGCTTTTTTAGTTTTACCTGTTCTCTGCATTTCTTACAGCAATGTTACGTATCATGTTGCAAGCGTTTCTCTGCATTTGAGCCGCTGCTGGGAACCTCTTCATAGATTGGACTGCTAGATCGCCTGCTCCAGCTTCTATAGCACTGGCTGCGTGGGATGGTGATCTCAGACAGATTATAGAGATAATCGACATCACCTGAACAAACCGGTGTGTAACTTGGGTCAACCACAAGCATTATGCACTCAGCTACAAGAAACATTCTCCACTCGACAAAACGTTTGTATCAGTTCTAGTGTACATTGACTTGACCCGTAAGTCACAAGCATTTCACTAGACATCAAGATTGAAAATGGTTTTCTTTTAGTTTTAGTTACCTCTTGTATGACTAGAGGATCGTCAGAGAATCGTTGTGCGAGTTTGATTAGCTTGTCTAGACCTTGCTTCTCAACTATAGTACTCTTGTTAGAGTCACTTCCTGCCAACTATAGATTCAAACACACAAAATTAGACAGACGTTTCTCAAGCGTGATTACAATATTACGAACATGATTTAATAACTCTTCTGCTGTTGGAAGAACAAGAACATAAGCCACTGTCTAATAGTGGTACGGGAAACAAAAAAAACAATTGAAAGATTATAGAGGCAGGTTACAGAACAGTTTAGAAGCTACACACCTTAGACAAGAGGGAACAGCATGTCTTAGCAGCAGTTTTGTTGCCTTGCTCACCGCTATCATCAATACATCGAAGAAGTGTGTCTATTCCACCACTTTCAGCAATAGATTTACATATTTCATCCTGTTTACAACATCAAATAAAAAACTTAAGTGTGTGCTCTGAGCATAAGATATGCAGTGACCTAACCAGTTAAATGAAGTCTTACATTTACAGCAATTGATTTTAGTGCAATACTTGCAGATACCAAGCTATCTGAACCAATCCCTGCCTGTAATGCTTCAGTGAGGGCTCTTGCAATCCCTAGTTTAGCAAATGTCCGTGCATAACCATAAACCTAAAGCATATGAAAGCAAGAAAGAGGTTGATTTGAGTTGTCAAAACATGTTGATGAAGAATCACATGAATGATTCAGTTAACTAATGTTAAAAGAAGACAAGAGTTTCTAGTTGTTTACTAAGTGATGTCTATTAGTATTAAGTATAATCCTACTTACTTGAGAAGCAACCACACGGTTGTCATCTGGAGTCAAAATAACACGAATGGCATCATACAACGCATGAACGGTGCGTTTACTCTCTCGAGTCAGCACTTGCAGAATAAGCTCATCAATTTTCAGTTCCATGAATAACTCTTTCACCACTTCATTACCAGATGATGCAGCAGCAACAACAGCAAAACCAGCATCTAACGAATCAGAATCAGAGATGGATTCTCTCAAGAGATCAACCACAATACTCGGTCCAGAAGAGTTCCTGAACGCCTCTGTGCTCTGAATATCTGCAATGATCATCGTTTACAGCAAGAGAAACACCAAGAAGACTAGTTCCAGATCATAAGTCTCACCATGGATCAAGAGAGCCAAAGCTTTCAGACAAGGAACAACGATGTCATTACTTCTAGTGCATGTCTTGATTTTGGAACAAATGGAACATGTTAGTTCCACAGCACCATGTTTTGTAGCTATTGCCACGTTTCCTGGCTCCTGGCTGCTGCTACAAAGCTCTCTTAGCTTGAAGAACAAACTCGAAACCTCATCAAGATCCTCATCTCTAACTAGTCCGTGTTTAGAAACAGTGTCGAGTTCTTTGAGTCTATCTAAACAAGCAATCACTGGATTGTCCTTAACGCTGCTTGTAATGATCCCTGAAGCACAAACAAACAAAGACTTGAGCTAGAGAAGACTCAGTTCTGAGAGAAAGAGAAACGAAAGTATTTACTGACCGGAGAGATCGACGCCTTGGAGTTTGAGTGTGTAGAGAGCGTCTTCGAGAGCTTCGGAAGGTTCCATTCCGAGATCTTCCTCGTTTTCCCTGACGAGATCGTCGAATGCCTCCTGAGATATTGCTCTGACAGCCATTCCTCTCTTGCTCCGCCGCTTACGATTTCGTCGGACAAAATACAACAGAACTCGATCGACGCGGCTCTTACTACTTCCTCCTGTTTGATTTCAAACACAGTGAAGTAAGTCGAGCTGAAAACGACATCGTCTCAAAAATATTTATACGACGACGTTTTGAAGCATCACTACTTGTGCACATGGATTGCTAACTGCACTAAGGCTCATGGATTTCTATGATCTACCAAACCTATACACTATGAGCAAACTTGTATATGCTAATACATTGCACTGAAAGATTTAGATCTTTGAAAGCCATCACGGCAAGATGCTCATACGACACCTCGCGTTACCCAAAGAAGAAGCCAACCTCACACGTTCAGTATCTCGGTTACATTCTACACTTTTTGGTTTGTGGTTGAAAATGTTCATACTGTGATATCTATACAAAGTCATAAACACAACAAGGTTCCAAACGGTTTCACTTGATATTGTTTGTCAAAACCAAAACTGCTTTGCCCCAAAAGAGAAGGGGTTTCGTTCTTTGCTGGTAAAAAAGAATATACAAATCCAACTCCAAATATGTAAAAAAGAACAAACATTCTTCGTAAAAGATTAAACAAATATGTAAACAAGTTGTATCCCCCTAACCAGAGAGTTAGTATAACACATTGAGAAGCCGTCGTTGCTCAGCTTCATCTGAGCGTAATGAGTAGATATCCGATGGAGCAGTGATGCCTCCTTGTTGTACCAATCTAGCATTCGATGAAGAAGTGGATTTTTGTTGATCAAGATAAACAACAACGACGCTTATGTCATCATGGAAATGTCTTCTAACTCCTCTGGCTATTTTCTTTATATCTCCATATCTCATTTCTCTCTTCCTTGCTGCTTCTTCTAGAGCTGCTCTTACAAGTTTTCTTGCTATTCCCTGTTGATCACCAGAGAGTTAGAAAGAGATAGACACAAGCTCTTGAGTTTATGGGGGGAGAAAACTTACAGTTCTTGGATGTTTGAGTACAATTTCTACGGCTGCTTCATCACTAAGATGCTCCCAGAGACCATCTGATGCAAATATCAGAAACAAGTCTTGTGGCTTTAGCTTCCTTACTATAATGGAGGGTTCAGCTGTCATCGCGGGTCTCCTCAAAGGAATGTGGTTTCCATGTCGCTGGAATATCGGATCCCTGTAAAACTCAGGCTTCTTCAAGTACACATCACCAATTGATCTCGATACCTATAAAGAAGCACGTAAAGAAACGCCTTAGATAACTAACATTACTACACAACTAGCTCAACATTCATGGAAAGGTCATAGAAAACATAAACCATAGAAAACTTCATCATACCTGAATAATGCCTTTAATCCTCCAAACTCCACGAATGTACATGACGATTTGTGAATCATCCGGATTAAGTTCCTTAACCTCCTTCCTCACTTCTTCAACAGCAACGTTATGATCAGTAGACAACCGTTCAGCTGCAGCACCCTTATTATTACTATTACTATCATCTCCTGCAACAACGCTCCCAAGAACGGCTCTCGAGTCTCCAAGATTCGCAACATAGAGTGTGCCATTAGAGATGGCACCAAAGAGACAGCAAGATCCTACAGTAGCCATCTGTGGTTTCATCGGGAGAGACCGTTTAACCATACCGCAAAAATCCTCTTCAGTTTCTTTGAATGCTTTTTTGATAACATCTGCAGATAGTCCTCCATGTTCTTTTGCGAACTCTGCAAATTACAAATCAATACTGTTAGCTTCCTTAACAAGAACAAGAACCTGGACATGTAATTATGTTAAACAGAAAAAACAGAACATGAGAACACAAAGACCAAAACTTTTGTATCAAAGTTTATATTGGACAGTGACTAATTAGGTTACTACAAAACCTGGACATGTTATGTAAGAGAAAATTGATTTAACAGAAAAACAGAGCATAACATCATAAAGACCAAAACTTTGTAGCAAAGTTCGAATCTTTTTATGAACCCAGATTGAGAAGTCTGATTATTACTCTGAATATAAGGAAAGAGATGTCTGTTAACGAATCTCGAAGCTTCAGGTCCGCCATGGCCATCGTAGACGCCGACGTAAGTAGCGGAGGAAGATGTGTACACCTGACTCTGATCCTCAAGGCTAGAATTGGCTTGAACCACCGCGATCGAGTAATCTCCGCCGGCGTGCGGCTTTAATTCCGATTGCCAGAGTAAACCGTCGCCACTCGCTCTGCTTCCTAAACACCGTTCGAGAGGCCGCGCTAAAGCTCGCAACATCGTCAATTACTAGGGTTTTCTGATTCGAATTGGAATGAAATCGAAAGGGTTTTGATTTGATTTGATTTTTTCGACGAGGAGTTTTGATCCGTTAGTTGTTGTTTTTTTGTTGTGATGGAATTTAAGGGGTTGTGTGTTGAGTTGGTAAAGGAAAGAAAACCGCGTGAAGAAGAAGATGACAGGTGACTTGGACTACGCCGTTCTTTATTTACCTACGTAGACTACGCGTCGTTTTTTATGCCGTTCTTTTTCAATCCATATCCTTTTTTTCAACACGTTGCTTTTTTTTCTTTCAATTTTCTCCATTTGGCAATTTTCTCTAGAAATAAACAAAATTGTGGGCGATAAAAATAACAGAAACGTTACTTTCCCTTAATAAATATTTTTCTTCTTGTACAATTAAAAAAAAAAAAAATATCAAAAATATCTAGCCTGATGTCTCACCAGATTCCTATCTAATATCAACAGCTACTTTAATATATTTTAGAGGAAAATCTGTCATTAATTGTATTTTCATTATCAAGTAGTACATTAAGGAAATTATGTTTTGCATTCTTTTCTCAAAGTAGACAATATTAGTATTTAGTATATTTAGTACGAAAATGCTGTAATAAGAGAATGAGTAAAGCTGTAGCCAACGTGTAGCTGATATATACTTGGTTATTGGATAAGAAAGATGGATAACTACTAAATTCAATTTTTGGTTAATCTACTCATCTTTGTATTTTATTTTAAAATGCGCTTTTTCATCACGTTATATACGGTTTCCAGCACAAGAAAAATATTTGTGTTTGAGTCAAAATGGTGAATGTAGTTGAACGGATCAAAACTCGTCGAAAAATCAAATCAACTTGGTCATTTTAGTTAAGAAACTGACGTGGACAGACTTTTATGTTATGAGTATAATAATTAATCTAGTTTATCGTCACGTTACTGTTTCTAGAATATGGTCAAATTCTCTGTTTTGATCAATAGAATTGATCAAAATGATGATTAGTCTTAATTTAATTGCAAGTTGCATGATTTAGTTAAAAATCTGATGTGGACAAACTTATACGAAGGTACAAGGGGGCAAGTAGGAATACGTTGGCCCAAGTTGTTGGATTCTTTTTGACCAAGACATGTTCCCAAATATTTGTCTTAAATCTTTCTTGTGTTCATTATGCATTGGCACAAGTGTTTCCAAAATGTAGTCTATGTAGATTTGCTTATTAACATTAGTAACTAATTAATAATTAGCCTATGAAGTGAACCAGAAGAAAGAAACTAAAAGACAGTAAAAGTGGAGAATTTGCAAGAATCGAGTTCAGTAAAACTCAGTTTAAAAGTTGGATGAAAACAAAACGATTAGTCTATTTTACCTACTAGCAAGCGACTCTCATTTAAAAAAAAAAATCAATAGAAGCTTTCAAGGCAGTTTAATGTTTGAAGTTCTTTTTAAAAAAATTAATGTTTGTTAACAAAAATTTGGTAAAGTAGCTCAATATTCATAAATCACGGAGTTGGTATTGAACATAAAATATTTGTTTTGGTTTTCAAAGTTTAAGTGGTTAATACGTATAAATTATTTAAAACTTTCAATTAACTAAATAAATAATTAATCATTTAACTGTTAATTTATTACTGTTTCGTATTTTATATTATTTCCTCCGTTTTTTATATATGATGTTCTAGAGAGAAAAAAAAATATTTTAAATTATATAATATTTTCAATTTTCGATGTAAAATTTATTAACATTTAATGTTCATATAATTGTGGTTAAATAAATAATTAATGATATTTTTGCTTAGAAAATATAAAAAAAAATATTTTATTAATTTATGTGTAAAATTCAAAAATGTCATATATTAAAAAAAGGGAGGATGGAGTATTAATTTTAGTTAGGAGAGGATCTGCCAGTCATCCCAGTTACTTCACGTATTCACCTAACGTTCTTGTTTTCTTGGATCAATTCTCAAGATGTGGCCGATGATAGCTTAAACCCATTAAAAATAAGTGAATATGGCAAAACATTCCAAACGAAGCAACCACATCCAAATCACAATAAGTTTGAATTTTCGTCGAACATAGTATAATAAACACACTAAGCATCCAAACGTAATTAATCTCCACGCTCAAGAATTCAAAATAAGTTAGGCGAATTGCATTGTTGGTATGTGTTGACAAGTTGAGAAAAGCAATATTGGTCAACGAATTTGATCTTCACATATAAACATATGAACTGTTTCATCTAATTTTAAAAGATAAATATCTTTAAAGAAAATTGTTTTAAACAACAAAAATTGAAAAAAATACAAAAAAAATTGTAAACAAATTTTAAATATCTTTTTTTGTCGGATTCTAAATATCTTTTTTAAATATCTTTTATTAGTTGATAATCGTAGTTATAAACAAGGCTTGTATGAAGATAAAAGTTGTTAGACTCTTCTGACCAAGACATGTTTCCCAAATATTTATTTTCTCCTTTTTTTTTGTAACAGTTTTTCCATCTCGTGTTCATATTAATGTTTTCCTGATACCTTTACTATATGCATTGGCACACGTGTTGCAAAACTGCAGATTTATTATTATTATTGTTATTATTATTGGACAAAGCATATTTTCTTATAAACATTGGTATTTAATATTTTCTCCATTTTAGTATAATTATTAATTTAACATTTTTTGCATAAATTAAAAAAATGAAATTTATTTAAATTATTATTAATTACATTTATTTAACTAATAGTATTTGCGATAAATACAATTATTTATAAAATCATATAATTTTCAATCAAATTGAAAGTAAATATAATTTATATTAAAATTCTAAAATGATATTTTTTGTCTAACAAAAAAAATTGCTAGAATTATATTTATTGTAAAACATAGGGAATAATAATATATATGAAATGAACCAAAAGAAATCAACTACTTTTTGATGGATAAATTTGCAAACATCGAGTTTAATCAAAACTCAGTTTTAAAATTGGACGAAGACAACGATTAGTGGATTTAACCACTAACAAACGACCTTGAAAATTTAGGATGTAAGAGCATCAACATTGCTGAAGTCTCTTCATCACAGTTCTTTATGTATTTATGTTAATATTTTAACACAATATATTTATTTGCTTAAATTTTAATAACTAAAAGATAGTTAAACTAATAGAAAATGAACATCTGTAGAATTAATCTCTTCCCGTGTGTGCAACGTCTCTTCATCAACATCCGTTTCTCATTTTTCCTTAATCTCTCTCTTACTTTATGATATTTTATTATTATTTTTGCTAAGAAATTTCATGCAGAAACCACCACTAATGGTGGTCTAACCATTCTTTAGCTAACCAGTTGTATGTATATCGTACCTATTTTATTCGCTTTGCATCATGTATGTCACTGTTTTCCCCCTCTCGGATTAAATCAATTTGGTGTCTAGTGTTTCAATTTTCCTTTTACATTCCACTTGTTTTTGCTTCTTTATTTCTTCTTCCTCTATTCATCTTTGTAAAGCTCTGTTTTTTTTTCAATACGAAAGATAGTTAAAAAAAGCTTTGACAACAAAAATTCGTTAAAATAGCTCAAATTCAGCAGAATCGATACTGAACATAATAATTAACACTAAACATTTGTTTTGGTATTAAAAAAATAAGTGGTTAACATGTACTATTCTTAAAAACATATGTATGAAATATTTCACTTCTATTTTTTTTAAAAAATTAATCATTTAACTCTTAATCCCTTATTGTTTCATGCAGCTATATCAATTTTAAGATAAGTTCTGCCAATCACATCCCCAATCACTTCACTTATTCACCTAACGTTCTTGGATCAATTCTCAAGCCGTTGTCGATAGCGCAAACCCATTGAAAATAAATGAATATGTCAAAATCAAAATTGATAGCGCAACCACATCAAAATCACAGTAAGTTTGAAGTTTCATCGAACACAATCAAATAAACAGACTACGCATCCAAACCTAACTTATCTCAACCTCAAGATAAGTTGTGTGCATTGCACTGTTTGGTATGTGTTGTTGAACAGTAACGATAGCAATATATGGTCAACAGATTTGACCTTTACATTTTAAATATTTCAGTTATTCCATTCATTATCAAAGGATAAAATATTATTTTTTAAAACTGTTTAAAAAGTTAAAATTTTATGTATAGATCTTTTACTATTAGTTAACAATAATAAATTTTAAATCTAAAAATCTTAGTTTATTAAATTATCAAAAATTTAAGTTTTTAAAAATTTGTTAATCTTAGAAAATATACATTTATAATTAATTTTAAATTAGGTTTCTTATGTGAGAAAAAATCAAATAATCTACTACCACTACAAAAAAGTGGTTTAACATCATTTATTTTCTATTTTGCATTAGTGTACAATACAATTTACACATATTAGTTTTTCCTGAAAATTATGCTAGTATCATTTTATTACTGATGTCAAATTTGCAAATAAATGATATTAACTCTGTATCATTTTTGTAAGTGATATTAGTGAAAACTAGAAAACGTATAAATTATATTTGTGATTATTGGACTGACCGTGTCTATATAGTCCAAATCCAATAACGTCTATTACCTATTAATTTTGTGATTTTTGTCAATTTATAATTTGTATAGACAAATGAATATCACCAAAACAGACTCATTTATATTTAAATATGAACAATTATTGATCAGTCTATCCATTTTACCGTTCTAGTATGAACTATGTGTTGACAAGTTCAGAAAAGCAATATTGGTCAACGAATTTTAACTTCACATATAAAACATGTTAATTATTTTATCTAATTTCAAAAGATAAATACCTTTTAAAAGAAAATTGTTTCAAAAAACAGAAATTAAAAACAAATTTTATATATCATTTATTAGTTGATAATCATAGTTATGAGCAGGGCTTAGATGAAGATACGAGGGGACAACTAGCAAACACGTTGGCCCAAGTTGTTAGACTCTTTTGACCAACACATGTTTCCCAAATATTTTGTTTTTCTCCTGCTTGTGT
Organism: Sinapis alba; assembly: GCA_012274485.2. NCBI lineage: Eukaryota > Viridiplantae > Streptophyta > Magnoliopsida > Brassicales > Brassicaceae > Sinapis > Sinapis alba. Next base: position 99,919 of record MU106305.1, on the reverse strand, counting down.
CCATATGAACGTTTTCCTGATACCTTTACTTACTATATGCATTGGCACACGTGTTTCAAAATTGCAGATTTTCTTATAAACATGGTATTTAATATTAATATATATGAAGTGAACCAAAAGAAAGAAACTACTTTTAGGTGGAGAAGTTTGCAAAAGTCGAGTTGAGTTAAACTCGATTTTAAGTTGGAGAAGACAACGAGAAGTGGATTTGCAACCACCATCAAACGACCTTGAAAATTCAATTCAACACAGGCTTTTTAGGTAGTTAAATGTTTCGAAGTTAACAACAAATATTCGTTGAAGTAGCTCAATGTTTATAAGTCACCAGAGTCGATATTGAACATAGCAACCAAGACGAAATATTGGTCTTAAAAATAAGTGATCAATATGTAAATTATTTGACTTTTGAATTAATAAAAATATATTAATCATTTAACTCTTAATCCATTATCGTTTCATGCTCTATAATTTTAAGATAGGCTTTCCCAATCACACGCCCAATCACTTCACGTATCCACCTAACTTCTTGGATCAATTCTCAAGTCGTTAAGGTCCTTTGTCAAAAAAGAAAAAAAAATTCTCAAGTCATTGTCTATAATAAACCCATACGTTAAATATTAGTTAGCAATTGATTTTTTAATTGTGTATGTGTTAATATCATATTCAATTTAAAATAAAAATGGTGATATACTTTTGTAAAAAAGTGACATGACATCTACTTTAATATGACTTTTTTTTTTGTAAATTTTCTAAAATATGGTAATAACAAATTTGTTATTATACCATAAATATAAATCATATATTTTTATTTTTTTGGCAATATTTTCAAATATGGTAATGACAAATTTAGATATATATTATAAATGTATCATATACATAAATAATGTTATATCATAAAATCATATAATTATAAAAAGAAGATTTTTAATATTAAATTTGGTTAGAAAAATTCTCAATTTGTATTGATTATTTATATTTTCTAAAATTAATTAAATATGTCTCTATAAAATTAAACTATTTTGATTATTTTATAAATAGTTATTGACAAGAATTTTGAATTTTAGCAATATTTTAGATATGGTAATACAGTAACAAAAATTTCTATTTTTAACTTAATTAAATTAAAAGTTAAATTAGAATACTGTTAAAAATTTACAATTTTTAAATAATATATTAGTTTTTAAAAAATATGTAAATCAAAATTCAGGTGGTTTATTACAGTAAATGAAATAAATAATTTTATTATTTTAAATAAAATAAAAAAATAAAATTTATTAGAATCAATATTTAATTATAAGAAATACCTTAAAATATTCCTAAAAAAAATTGTCACAAAAATAGCATTCAACGAAAAAATGACCAAAATATTTTATTAAAGAGGTAAAAATACACACAACGCAATATTAGACCGTTGGTGTGTTGTTGAACAGTAAAGGAAACAACATTGGTCAACATATTTGGCCTTTACATTTTAAATATATATATTTTTCCATTTTCAAAGGATAAATGTTGTTTTTAAAAATGGCAAATCTTTCAAAAGATTTTAGAAAGTTTTTGAACAAACCTTTATATCTTAATGTATTAATTTTTATTTCGTTTTCAAAAGATACATGTTATTTTTGAAAACGCAAATCTTTCACAAAATTTTAGAAAAAAAAAATTTGACCAAAAATTTCATAAGGAAAAAAAATTGAAATAAATTTTATTATAATATAAATGACAACTATACCTAATTTGATAGATGTATAAATACATATTTAATTAAATAATAATAATATAATATTTTTTTATTTTTGGAAAAGTTTATTTATTTTTGAAATATTTTTTAAAAATTGAAAGAATGAAAATATTTTAAAAAATATTATTTTAAATTTTATTTATATATATTTTTATTTTTTAAATAAAAAACTAAACTTTACCCTTGAATCTATCTCTAAATCTATATTATGTCTAAATTAGTTAACGATAAAAATATGAATATATTTTACCATTTTAATAAAAATTATTTTATTCATTTTAATTATTATGTACTATATATGTTATAAAAAATTTATGACTATCATATTCTCTTTAATGAAACTTATTCAAATTATTTTTGTTCTTAATGTATTAAATTTGTGATATTTTTTTATGACTATCATATAAGGTATTTTTCTTGTAAACTTGTTTCAACAAGTTTAAATTATAAAGTTTTACTAGTTAATAATAATAAATTTGAAATCTCAAAATAATTGCACTCATTAAATTATCCTAAATTTCAAACTATTAAAATTTGTTAATCTTAGAAAAATATGTGTATATCTAATTTTAAATTTGTTTTCTTATGTGAGAAAAAAAAATCAAAACATCTATTACTTTCAAACACTGTGTATTGGTTCTTACACAAATCCTGGTGCATCACTGGACCAAAGATAACTCTTCCATTTCTTTTCATGTGTCGTAAATATTTTGAATTTTTTTTATTCACTACATTCATTAATAATTAATAAATATAATAAATAATTCGTTAATATCACTAAATATTCTATTTTTGATTATGTAAATTTATTTTTACATGATTAATATTTGATTATACATCTGTCAGTTTTCTTTTAATTTTTTAACTGAAAAACAGTTTTTGGATAATAACAAAATATTTATATAAAATTATTTCTTTTATTTATAAAATTAGTTTTTTTTTTTCAAATATTAACTTATAAGTAGTTATGTAATCTAATAAGTAAATTTAGTTATTTATTAATGGTAGCCAGTTATATATTGCTTGTAGAATCTCTTGATCATGGAAGAAAATTTGGCATTATCATGAAAACAGAAAGTAATTGATCTTTTGATTCTTGAATAAACTTAATGGTGTATATTTTGTAGGATATTATAAATATTTATAACTATAATATATATATATATATATATATATAATATAGATTATTCAAACTAATGATTTAACTAAAAGTAATAAAAATATGATAATTGATTAAATTATTAAGAACATAACAAATAAACAAAATTAAGTAAAATCATGGAGAATATGACAAATAAATAAAATTATACTTTTAAATAATAGTATATATAGATAAATTTTATTATTAATTTTGTATATAGTTTGTGTTTATCATTAGTTACAAGGTTTGATATAAATTTATTATGAGATTTTAAATAATTATGTTTGATATAAATCTATATGACCAGAATATGTGATTTAAGTAATAATTTTTTATTGATGTACAATACGAGTTACACATATTAGTTTTGCCTGAAATTATGTTAGTATCATTTTATTACTGATGTCAAATTTGCTTCATTTATTTAAATGATATTAACTTTGTATCATTTTTCTAAGTGATATTAATGAAAACTAGAAAACGTATAAGCTATTTAATTGATGTAAATTCACATTTTGTATCAGTTTTTAAAACGTGATGCAAGTTAACGTAGATTTATATCAGTTTTGTTGAAGTGATAGTATTAAATAAGTTAATAACAATAATTGATGTTAAGAAAATTATTTTGAACCATTTATTACTAAATGTTTCAAATTGATATCATTTATTTTTCTGATACTATTTATGTGATGTAATATGATCTCCATTTTCTTTTGTAGTGTACTTTCAAACACGGTGTGAGGGTGTTTTTCTTATTACACATATATTCTGGTGCCATCACTGGATCAAAGAAAAGGCTCGTTCCCGGCTTGAATACCCTTGAAGATTCATCAGGAAACTTTTCAGATCAGGCAGAGCTCAATGAAGAACAGATTGAAGAGCTACAAGAGAAAGCAGCTAGGATTAGCCACAGTTATCGCCTTCTGTTCTCTCTGTTTCCTCATTGGCTTCTACGCTTCTGCTCTTCTTTCTCAGGTGCTGATCGATCTACTACCTCTAAGGCTCTCAAGATGCGATCAGATCTTAGTGACTAATCTAGGGTTTCGTGTTTTTTTGGTGGCAGAATGTGCCTGGAGTTAGACCCAAGTTGAGAAAGCTGGAGATTGTGGAGAACGGTGAAGGAGAAGAAGAAGCTTCCTCGATGCCTCATGGGGTTACTGGAGATGAATCTGTTGGGTTGATTCCGTTTCAGGTGTGATCTTTGTTACTAATTTTAGCTTGAGATACTTCTTATGGGTAAAGTTGCAATCTTTGATCGAGTTAAACTCTGTTTTCTCGCTGATTATGAGTATGAGGTCATTGGGTTTGTTAATATTGGTCAGCTGAATCGATTACTTAAGTGTAAAGTTGCGATCTTTGATTGAATCAAACTCTGTTTTCTAGCTGATTATGAGTTTTAGGTCATTGGGTTCTCTTAACAATTGGTCAACTGAATCGGTTAAGTGTAAAGTTGCCATCTTTGATCGAATGAGACTCTGTTTTCCTGGCTGATCATGATATGAGGTCATTGGGTTTTCTAACATTTGGTCAACTGAATCAAGTAGAGAGATTTGGTGTTTCATCTATTTCTGGATCATCTTGGTTTAACAATGGTTGCAGGTACTGAGTTGGAAGCCGAGGGCTTTATATTTTCCGAATTTCGCAACTGCAGAACAGTGCCAAGCTATTATTGACAGAGCAAAGGTTAATCTGAAACCTTCTGCTTTGGCTCTCCGGCAAGGAGAAACTGCTGAGAGCACTCAAGACACTAGAACTAGGTTCTTTTTTCTACTCTTGCAGAAAAGAAGTCATCTTTGATTTTGTTCTATCAAACAAACATACATCAATAACCTTTCCTAGTTTGTTGTTACAGCTCTGGGACTTTTGTTAGTGCTTCAGAAGAGAGTACTGGTGCTCTGGATTATGTTGAAAAGAAAATCGCAAGAGCTACCATGATCCCCAGGAACCATGGAGAGGTGGTTTTGGTTCTCTACTCCCCATTTGAATCATAGATCTTAGCTTGTTTAGTTTGATTTTTACCATGGTAGTAGCAATAAGCATTTATTGATATTGCTAACTTGAGTGATTATCACTCCTTTAATTGGAACTTCGGAGATTGCAAAGTCTTGCAAGCTGAATTTAGTAGCAACAGAGGAAATACTGGATCCAGATTTCTGAAATCAATAACTTTTAATATTTCATTTTGCTAACAAGAGATTTGATGTTATGTTTTTGGCAGGCATTCAATATTTTAAGGTATGAACTTGGCCAAAAGTATGATTCCCACTATGATGTTTTCAACCCAACAGAGTACGGACCACAAACAAGCCAAAGGGTAACGTCCTTTTATCTTATTTTATAGTTTTCTTTAGAACCTGAGACTTTATTTGCTTTTTATGTAGATTGCTTCCTTCCTGCTGTACTTATCTGATGTAGAAGAAGGTGGTGAAACAATGTTCCCATTTGAGGTCAGTTTACAATACCTCACTGCATATATATACACAATCTGTTTTTTTTTTTTTATAGCTTTGGTTGGTTCCTTCATTTAAACGCTTTTGATTGCCAGAACGGTGCTAATATGGGCGTTGGATATGATTACAAGCAATGTGTTGGGCTAAAAGTAAAACCTCGGAAAGGAGACGGTCTTCTTTTTTATTCAGTGTTTCCTAATGGAACCATTGATCAGGTAAACAAAAGTCTGAACATGTATATACCAAATCCATATATTCGTTTTTTCTGGTCTCGACTCTTCCTTGTGTTAGTTAGTTCATTGCCTAATGCTTAGTTTGCATGCAGACTTCGCTTCACGGGAGTTGCCCGGTGATCAAAGGAGAGAAATGGGTAGCTACCAAATGGATCAGAGATCAAGACCAACAAGACTAAAGGATTTCATCTTTTCCCATTTGTATCATCTCAGAGCTTCCATCTTTTGCCTGAAAAAAAATTATTCTGCCTGATCTGTGATGTATAGTTTTCAACAAAGACAGTGTAACCATTGGGGTTATTTATATATAACGTGATCAAGATTCTATCAATGTGTCTTCTGGGATTTAACTGATGGAGATTATCTAGTGAAAATGTAAGGTTCTTAGGGAGTAAGCAAAAGAGATGTATGCTACTTTTAAAACCTCTACTTAAGAGACAGGGCCATTCTTCTCCAAGAACCTGCTTGTTCAGCTCTAAATTAGACAAGGCTCAATCAACCTTCCCTACCGGTGATCTTGACCGAGAACTTGTCACGCTCAGACTTGGTGATCCTCAAGGCAAAGTATAATCCGAGCTGATGGAAGTAATTCTCGTTGCTTATTAGATAATCAAATCTTTATTTGTAAAATTATCGGTGTTTCCCTGGTTAAACACAGAGGTTAAAGAAGGCAGCTAGATAAAGAGAACACTACCAAGATTTTGGATTGAAGCTAAGAAGTTCAACAACGGCTCAAAAGCCTTAAAACATTATTAATAAGATCATATCCATTACAGTTAAAAAGTCTCAAAAGCTCAAGAACCCAAAATGACTCCTGCATAAACAACACCGGATCATCTTCTTTAACGGTACTGCAAAGAGGGAAAACACAAAACCAAATGAATTAGTTCCATGCAAGTGATCCTATAGTCATTCATAACATCATCTTTTTACCTTAACGAATCCGATTTCCTTGGCGTTGCTACGGAAGCACTGCCTACAGCAGTTAAGACCATACTTCCTGATTAGCCCATGCGAGTTTCCGCACACTCGGCTACACAAATCCAAAAAATTTCGAATCTTCTAGTTAGATATCATCAACACATAAATCAAGATGACATTTTCATAACATTATAGTTAACCATTCAAGCAAAAAAATTGCATCTTTTGACTAAATATACAATGTTAACACCATCTTTAAGGTTATAAAACATATCAACATTGATTTGCTTCGGACAAGGACACGTTTTGTACTTTACAGACAGACCTAAGCAGTAACATAACAGCAAAAGCTTCTAAAAATCTAACGGAGGTTAAAGAGTGAGGCTAGACAAAAATGAGAGAGGAAATGAACATGGAAATTACCAGGTGCGGGAACCAGGCCCATACTTCTTGGGATGAGAGTTCCAAATCGCAGCGAAACCCATGATCTTCTAATGCGAAGCTCCAAGACGTAAACGAACGGCGTGATAACACTCGAACTTTTTTTTGGAAAACCCTAGTAGTCAACGACGCACATAATCAGTTTATATAATTGTAATGGGCCCAAAATAAAACGGTTGATTAAAAGATGGGCCTAGAAGCCCTATATGAAATTTGAAACCCTATGTACCAACAACATGAGACAAATAGAAACGGTAGAAATTAGTGCCATCCATTTAGGTTATAAACATTTTGATTTCAGACATTCCGTCCATTCCAAATTGTTTTTCGTGTAAAAAATTTGATTTCCTATTTTGAAGAATAAAAGAAGTATTTAGCAAAAAAAAAAAAAAAAAAAAAAAAAAAAAAAAAAAAAAAAAAAGAACAAAATAGGTGAATATCTAACGTTTCAAAGGAACTGTTTCCTATAGTTTTTCTTTTTGCTAAAACTGTTTCCCATATAGTCCATCTGATATATTTAAAAAATAAGAAATAACAAAGTTTTCAATGGAAAGAAAGTGACAACTATTGAAACTCTTCAATTATCAATATTAGAAGCAGCGACCTGGAGGAACACAATGAAGGAGGAGCAAAATGATGAAGATTAGGAATTATTGTGCAATCCTTACATTTTTGTGTTGTAAAGAATTCTAGCTACCCCTGCATATATCTATAAAAATTATAATGTTTTAATTTTGTAGAGTAATTAAAAACAAAAACACACTCAGAACTGCACCATATTTGGAAGTTTCATAAATAAGTGATTATGTAATGTTAGTAGTATGAACAAACAAAAATATTTTTTTTAATATGCTTAGACTTTTAATGGTGATCGACTGCATTGTATCACTATTAATAATAATAAAATTCTCTACATATATTTATTTATTTATATATTTTTATTATTATTAGATTTACATTACAGGTGTTCTGCAATTATTTTCATGTTACCATTCGAAACTTTATTGTATTATGTAGAAAAATGCCCCGTTAATTCACATTTTCTTTGAATGATAACACTAGTATCATTTCACACAAAAGTATTAAAATAACACTCCGCCCCAGGCTTCCCAATCACAACCTGACTATCAAAGTATTAGGAGAAGAAATTCAGAAAATGACCGAGAAATATATAACCAACGAACAGTCACATACATCAGCTTTGGTGTCAAATGAAAAAGAAAAAAACATAAATGAACTATATTGTTACCTCTTTACATATATGAAATTTTTATAAATACCAGGAGATGGAAAATGATTTTTCTCGTTCGCCATTTTGTAATTTGAATTTTTTGGTTGAATATATCATTCAATTCAGTAAATATAAATAATTTTCTCCCTAGCTGTTTACAAGTTTACACTTTAAATATAATAAAAATATCTTGAACCAAAGTCAATTATAATTTAATAAGAGATGAAAATCCAAAGTCAATTGTAATTTAATAATTTACGAAAATACTATACCACAATCTAGAATTAGTTGGTGAAGAATATCCAGTGTTAACCGTATTATTTTTAACAGATGCAAGTTTTTATGTATCTGATTAAATCAGAAATTAATCTGATAATTTATAAAGAATAATCTGTCAAGTTCCAAAAAAGTATTGCTAAATGATATTTATTTAAAGGGTTTTGGATATGAAAAGAAAAAGTAAACTTGTACCAAATAACTGAACTAAATGTATATGCAATGTCACAATCTATATTGATTCTATTCAAAACCTAACTTCTTGGAAACTATGTCAAAAATTAAGAAATATATGTTACTGCTCTTTCAAATAATGTTTTTCCTAATTTACACTTTTGAATAAATGAAAAGGTCTATTTTTGTACTATCCCACCCCTTCTGAATATTTATATTAATTTTAAATATTACAAAATAAATGACTCAAAGAGCTGATTTTTGTCAACAATATGGACCAGTGCTAAGCAGCCGTATAAGAGTTGATTAAACTCATAAGATCTGTGATATAAGAAGTAAAAATTTGATATAGACTCGTATTTAGGTAGTCCTTTTCTTGATTATGGCACATAATTTTGAGTTTTGATTTTTTTAAACAACGGCACATACTTTTGATATTTGTCTGTCTAGAATTATTCTACATAAAATTGGATTTCATTTAGCAAAAAAGCTTTAGTAAAATCATTAAGAAGACATATAATTTATAGAGTAATTCTTGAGTTCACCTCCTAGGGTGAATCTATAGATTCACCACTTAAGTGATAACCAATAAAAAACTGCCACGTCATATTATGTTTAGAAAAATATTAATTGCTAAAAAGAAAATATTAATTGCTAAATATTAGTTTTATTTCTAAACTCCAAATTTTATAACTCAAATTCTAAAAATTATAACAAAAAGCGTATTGTGGAATGTCTATCACTTGCTTAACGTAAATCATTAGCAAGTTGATCAAAGAAATCAGAAATATTTATGACCTAAAACCTCTTATCAAAAACAAAATATGTTCTTCTTCTTTTTTTCCTTCAAAACAAAATAACGTTTTTCTTTCCCCCCCCCCCCCTTTTAAAATAACTACTATTTGATTAATGGGATTAATATGTTTTGGATCTAAATCGTCTATATATATATATCCTATAACAGAATATATAATTAATGTGATCTGGTTACAAATACTACTCAGTTCTATGAGGACAAACACTTTTCTAACATGGTGACAACTCAATAACGCATTCATTAAAGATGCAGTTCAAGAAGAAGAAGAAAAAACGCAGACCTCTTTGTTTTAGCATGTGAAAAATGATGATACCATAATCAAGATCATTATTGTTTGCTTGCTACATAACTATTAAGGGGAATGCACAACGAAACAATACAACTGTCACTGTTTGTTTGCAAAAGAATACAACTCAGAGATATCTAAGAAATATACATACTTTTAATAATGATGATAATTCAAGAATTTAGTTATATTCGTATGAGGGTGAAAATAATGAATGTTTTAACTAATATCCTCTCCGTTTTGATTTAATTGTTGTTGTAGGAAAAAAAAATTGTTTCAAAATAATTATGATTTTAAAATTTTAATGCTAAATTTATTAATAAGATTTTTTATTTTATTTTTCTATTTGCTAAAATATGGTTATGTGTATAAATAATTGTGTTTTTATTTTAAAAATATACAAAATCATATGTTTTTTTAATATACGTACATCAATCTAGAACGACAAGTAAAATGAAACGGATGAAGTATATATCTTGGACGTAGATGTTGGAAATACAAAACATATGTATCTCTTTTTGGTTCATTATATTTAAATAAAGTGTTACGTTGGTTAAATTTTGTTACATTTGAATCAAGTAACATAAAAGATAGGAGATGAGATTGATCTAAGACCATGATTAATCCTAAGAATTCACTTAGGGTTCTTAGAGCATCCACAACAATGAGACTCATTGGAGTCCTTAACAAAAGGGGTATTTCAGATTAATTCTGGATATTTCGGATTTTTTTAAAAAAAAAAAAAAAAAAAAGATGACCATTCACGGGCCGCCACGTGGTCAATGGGGCCCGTGAACAGTGTAAGGATCAATCCTTACCAAAGGATTTTAAGCACTCTTTTTAGCACAAACTCTAAGAAAATGGGCCCCACATTCCTTAAGGACTCCCTCAAGAGCTCCCATTGGAGATGCCCTTAGTTATTTTATTTTTTTCTGATTTAAAAATTTAACTAATGACCGACCGCTACGTGTCAGTGGAATCCGCGAACAATACAAAATTTTTTTAAAAACTGGCTATGGAAGAAGAAATGAAAGAAGTGAATTAAAAAAAATTGTGGATCCCACATCTTAAAAGTTCACCTAAAAACTACTTTTAATCATGCTCTAAAGCTTTTGAGAAACGATATATTCATCTTTGGATGGTGTGATTAGACATGAACGATTGGATCTCAGTTCCGGCCATTAAACGAAACGGACGAAATCACTTGGATATATGTAAGTTGCAGATATAACTACATTATTAAGAAATAATAGATCTCCTGGTCTTTGATTTGATCAAAATCTATTATAATGTATTTTCATTTATTTATTTTTGGTCGATATATATTTCATTTCTTGTGTCCATTAAATAATGTCAAGTGTTGTTGCCTATAGACTATTGTTTTTGTTGTCATACATTTTTTGTCCTACATCAATCAATGCACCAAACGTCGAAGTAACAAAAAAAAAAAACATGAATGGACGAGGCGGACGCAAACCGTAACAAACGTTTTAATAAAAGATAGATTAAAGATTCTGTAATAATCGTATCGTTAAGTAAAATCAAATCAGGAAGCCATATTGAAAGAAGAAAAGAGTATTAATAGGTTGTCTTATAAGGCCAATACCTATATAATTAACGAATAAATTCATTCGCTTCAACTACCAATCGTCAGCCGAATCAAATTTAATTAAGACAATCAAATAATTGCCCTTTCTAATAGGCTATGTACTTTATACATAGGGCAATTCTCTTAAATAGCCATTTTTAAGTTTTTGTCACAAAAATAGTCCTAAAAAAATAAAATGACCAAAATAGACTTTTTTTTTTTTTGAAATTTTGATTTTTTTTTATTTTTTTTTTGAAATTTGAAACCCTAACCCCAAACCCACCCCTTAACTCTAAACCTTAAAGTGCAAATTAGTTAACCCTAGGGGTATAAATGCATATAAATGATTTTTTTAGCTTAAAAAAAAACATTTTAATCATTTTCTTCCTTAAAAACTATTTTTGTGACAAACAAGCTAAAAGGGGTTATCCAAGGGAATTTCTCTTATACATATACTATCTTTTTAAAAAGCGATTTGGAGATCTTTATTTACAAATTATGTGTTTTCTCGGCGTGATGTATTCTGCTTCATTAGAAAAATATTTGATTTACATTGTTTATTTTCTTTAAAGGATTTGAAACAAAAATATATTTTATATTGTTTTGCTTTCTTAATATATTTTTCACATTGAGTTTTTCAATTAATTAGGTTTTTGACATCCACGATCAAATAAATTCATTTATAAAATGTATTGCATGTATTATGTTTTGAATTAATATTTGAAAAACAAAGTTTTTGTTGTATAAAAATCCTATTGCACTTATATAAACATTTGGCGTTATGAAAAAACATTTGGCTTATCAACTCCAATAAAAAAAAAAAAGCTTTTTCTGAAACATAATTCTACATCAACTATCCATTAGTTGTGTCTTTCATATTATTGGTTAAATATGTGATCTTCTGATGATTCATTATTGGCTTTCGTTTACCCTAATTTTTCTAGTATATGCGTGTGGCTTACGTCAAGTCTATATTTAAGTGTCTAAAAAACATTCGTCTGGAATTTAATATGAACAATGATGCTGAGGAATATCCGACACACGTTGCACCTTGATTTCTTATTGTATTTGGTATGATTCGTTTCGTTTTTCGTTATCGCAGATTATTAATTTTATTTTTCATTTTTATGTTTTCATCAATGACACTATATATAGTACTAAGAACATCATTATCCGAGTTTTTTAAGAGGGTTTCTTGCACTGTTCACGGGTCATAATGTGGAGTCTGTGAACAGTGCAAGAGACGGTTTCAAAAACTCTTAAATAAAAACCGTTTCTTGCACTGTTCGCGGGCTCCACTGACACAAGTCGGTCCGCGATTAGTTTAAAATAAATAAATAAATAAGAACTTCATTTGGAGTTCTTAGAGAGAATGATGCTCTAACAATAAGAAAACGAACATAAACCTAAGAGCATGTCCATTTGCAGATTCTTAGGGAGGAATTCTTAGCGGGATTCTTAGCGGAAGTTAAGAATCGGTTCTTAACTTCCATTAAGAACACCTCCCTAAGAGCACCTTTAACCAAGGTCTCTTAGGGGTCACTTAGGCAGAAAGAGGGTCACGAAACGCGGAAACCGAGGCGAAAATGAGTTCTAAAACTGCAAAAGAAAAAATGTTTTGGCTCGGTATTTTGCACTGTGCGCAAGTTCCACTGATACGTGGCAGCTCGCGATTGGTTTGAATTTTTTTTTTAATCAGAAAAAAAGAAAAAAAAACTCCAATTGAAGTTTTGAGATAAAAATGCTCTAAGAATTTCCAACGGACATGCTCTAATATACCCTAACCTATGAAAAACGGACGAAACCTCCAAAGTTCCATGCCGAAACCTCCAAAGTTCCTCAATTCACTTGGTATTTGGATTCAAATAGTAGATGGTGATCAGTTGGCGCATGTTTCAACATTTTTCATTATTAAATATGTAGGAAAGAATGAATTAGTTAAATCTTAAGTAACTCTGTTAAAAAACTAGGACTATTTCTTTTTCATTAAAAAAAGAAAAAGCATTTATAAAAAATTATTGACTGTTGGAAAAGGCAAAACTGTTAGATCGGGTTTTTTATTTTCCTTCCTGTATTCGTTTTCTGAAAAACTAGGATTAATATTACAAAATATAGCGTCTATGTTAACTGAAACGACAATTTTGTGAAGAATAAAAAGTGGTCGTTTGGCTATTTTAAATCTTAAAGAGGCATCATCAAATTGCCAGCTATCTACCCAACAAAGAAATAATAGTAATGTCCGAACCATACTAGCTCGTCTGATGTGCGATGATGTTTGGTCGTGCGTGCAAGGATTGCTTTGCTTTTAAATTTCATATTCCAAAATAATCTGGGTACATAGTTCCAGCAATATAGTTTTAATGTAATTTAATCAGATTTTTAAGCACCCAATTGGGTCTTTCGAGCTGTGCATTTAATCAGATTTACTCTTCTGCATAAATATCCAGAACATAATAGATGCATTTATTTGTTGTTAATTGATAATTATTTTTTTTACCAAAAAAAAAAAATAATAGATGCATTTGTTAAACTATTCTACTGTGTATTGAATGACACAGGTACGTACACTGATCTTTAATTTGTAGGGATCATTTTGCGAAACTCTATCAGTTATTTTTTTCTACTTTATATTTATAAGTTTTATTTTACACTAAATTTTAGTTTTTGATAGAAGTTACGAAGATAACTAGTAGCAAATAAAACCACAAAACTATAACAAAGGAAAAAGAGAAGAAGTAACTCTGGAAGTTCTAGCGGCCATTACAATTGAGTTAGAATCACGAGCTAACTAGATTAAAATACAAGGCTTGATCGAAAGGTAAGCATTACCAAATGAAAATGATGTCTTTGATATATCCTGAAACGGTAAAATGCGTTCTTGCCCAAAATATTGTTTCAGAAAATGACGAAATTGACCGACGAATAACCCGATCATCCCACCTACCATCGGCAATAAGAGACATACTTTTTAGGGTTGCATATCGTAATTCTCATCCCACTTTCCTTTTAGTACGTACCCTCGTACATCAATATTGCATATTTTTACCTTTTATATATATGTATATAAACTGCATATGTTCACACATATATGTGTTTATAAATATGCTTCACATTATAGGGGTGTCTCCAATTATTTCTTTCATATTTTCCATCAAATGAGGTAAATTTAAAGTGCGATTGAATTTTGCTTTAAATAGTTTTCACATTCTTTCCCTCAAAAAATTCTAAGTATACCCTATCATATTATTAATTCTAATAATCTTTTTACTTAAAAATTAATAAATTTATCCAACTATAATTTTATCCTAATTAAATTTTAGTTATTTACATAAGCTTAGTTACATACGCTCACACATATATATGAGAATTTTAAAAGTTAAAAATTAATTGAAAACATTTCTTCCAATTCAAAAACAATTGAGAGATTTTGTCATTAAACCCCTAAAGCATATAATGGTTTAAATGAACTTATAATTGTATTAGTGAAAATAAGAATAATTTCATTAAGTATAAAACACATATAATAATATTTTTACTTATATAACAATACTATATAAAAATTATGATTTAGTTTTTGGGGTCTTTAATTCTTTAATAGAAAAATTTAAAAGTAAAATAAAGTCGTTAATAGTATTCATTCAGATTTGAAAAAATACTATTTGTTCTCTCGAATTTCTTTTAAAATGATGCACTATTTTTTCAGTTTATATTTTTTTTTTTCAAAATAAAGGATTGTTGGAGATAATCTTAAGAGATTTAATTATTGACAGATAATTTAATAATATTTTTTCTTTGAGATTTCATAATTACTGGTTTAGGTATTTTTTAAAAATATTAGTAAAATATTTTATTATTAGTTTAAAGATTTTAAATTTATTTTAAATTTATTTTTTATTAAAAAAATTAGATTGACTTAATTTTGTAATTCTGTTAAATTCGCTTGTTAGCAAGATGTAAATTATTTATAATTATATAAATGCTACGTATACTCATAAAATTCTTAAAATCTATGTATTGAAAAGTAATGCACACAAACACAAACATTTGATATAACATCTTAAAATTTTAAGTGAAATAGTGAATTTTCAAAAGAAAATCATTGAAAAGTGGTGCATGAACAATTGGTGACAATTGAAACTTTTTAAAATTTCTTTTGTTAAATTAAATATAGCTCTCAATAGTTACCCAAAAGTTTATTTTCCTAATAGTCACACGAAACTTTTGGCGATTCCCGTATCTTTTAATTATGATAAATAGTTTATTATCAGGCATTACTTAGGCCTAACATTAGTGCATCATTGTCAGAAAAGAAACCGTGTAAGTTTCTTAAAATATGATTTTTTTTTAATTATATAATTACACTTTACTTTTAAACAGTTGAACACTTATTTGAGTAATATGTGAAATATTAATTTTACAAATATTTGAATTTCTTTTAAATGAGAACTTTCTCTTACATTTACTTTATTATTATTTTACTTCAGTTGTGAGATTTATATGAGAATTTGAGATTCTTAGCTTCCTATTAAAATATCTTATTTTCTCAAGGTTTTAAAAACAAATTAGCCTTACCTCTTTTCTGAAAATAAAAATTGGCCGAGCTCTAACATTGTGCTTTAGCTAGGTATAAAGATTAGGGAAGCGATATAAGTGAATTTTTAAATCAAGCTGTTTTCTTATGATTTTTTTTACGTTGACCTAGAAGATGTAAATTTGAATAGTAGCAATACTTCATTTTTTTGAAAAGAAAAATGAAGTATTGTTGCTTAAGTTACGCAATTTTAAATAAAATAAATAAATTAAAAACGAAACATTAAAATTTGTTTGCGTTTAAAGGGAGATGTTAACTGGGAGAGAGTGTGCTCATTTTTTTTAATGGCTTATGAGCTTATGGAATTTTCACGCGCACGATCTGCCGTCCAGTGGTTGACAGTTGACACAACCTAATCAATAATTACTAAATTTTCTTAAATCGTACTCTTTCTTTCTGTTTCATTTTAATTGTTGTTTTAAGTTTATGTATACATATTAATAAAATATATAATTTTATATATTTTTAAAATAAAAACATAATTACCTATATATTTAACCATATTTTAACTAATAAAAAAAATTAAAAAATTTTCTTAATAAATTTCACATTGAAACTATAAAACAATATTTATTTTAAAACAAAAATTTTTCTATATAACGACAATTAAATCAAAACGAAGAAAATATAACTTAATTTCATTTCTCGTTGAAAGCATTACTAGGATTCAATCTGCGATAAAATGCGGATAATATTTTCTTTTATGTTTATTTAAACACATCAAGACAAATTATTGTATGTTCTAATATTATGTTAAAATCATTTCAAAATTTAATTGAAGCAAATCTCGAATTATTAATGTATAACAATTCGACTAAATTAGATAAATGTAAATATTGATCATGTATAGTCCAAATAATTACTATCAGTTTGTTTACATTTAATTTAATCAATTTGTTTTTATTGGGATGTTTAACTGGTTAGAATAATCTGGTTGTTATTATTGTTGTTAGAATATACAATATAGATTAATTTTAATTAAATCATTTAAAATTTAAATAATAATATTTTATCAATATATTAAAATAAGATTTTAGTTTAATAAACTAGATTATGACACAAAACTCACGTTCAACAACAAGTTTCTTCCTTTTGTTAATTGTTTCATTGACCTCGCACCATACTTACAGAAGGAATTGTATTGTATGTTCTTTCATTGTTTAAGGGTTGGGACATGCGTCGAGTTTAGTCTGAATTTTTTTTTGGATTTCGCTTTCTCAATTTTTAAATAAACTTATAACAAATCTTATATATACAAAATAAGTAAACGTTTTAAGAATTTGTTTTGGTGTTGGAAAATGTATAAATCAGAAGAGTTCTTAAATAAAAAACAGAAGATAGAATTAGAGGAAGATCCTTAATGTATTTTCTTACCTTAAACGTCTTTAATTACTAGCTAGTAACTCCATTGGCTCTAACCCTCTATAACTACCAAATATGGATTCTTTATTTTTTGGGAAATTATAGTGTATGACCATCAAAAAAATTATAATTCACTCTATAGTTAAAATTTTACTTTTCGTATGTATTCATAAGTATTCAAAGGGTAAAACCTATATAGAATTTTTTTTTAAAAATTATTATTATATAACAAAAGTAAATCGTGGTTTTAGAGAATTGTAACCCCTCATTTCTAGATTTGCTCCACCGTTTTTTCACCACCTTCAATCTTGACGTATTTTTTCGTTACGGTGTGAAATAGTACGTCGCGAAGATGACTCTTTGCTGATAATTCAATTGCCATGACGAAGCAACAACGACAAAGAAGACAAGGAAGTACATAGGTGAGGAAGCAACACCGAATAAAACAGTGTCGAAGTGCAACAAAGTCAATGCAACTATAAGATTGCATAACTGCAATTGACGAGAAAGTTGGTGAAGAAGAGATATCGACAAAGACGAGGGAGATAAAGAAGTCTAGGAAGGTGATTATGAAATTGCATAATCGTGGTTGATGAAAACAAAGAAGGAATAAAACACTCAGTACATATGTATGTGGCCAATAAATATTACACATGAATGTCTCTTTTTTCTTTTACTCATGATCATATATTATTTGTAAAACGTTATGTTTACTAGGTAACTGCAAATAATAAAGATATAACCGGCTTATTTTGGATATAAATGTTAGATTTTTTGTTACGTCAAAATCAATATTATCTATTTAATTTCACTTCTAAATTTGATTAGATAGAAAATAAACCCATTTTTTTCTCTTCAACTTTTCTTACAATTTTTTTTTTCTTTCTGCTTTTCTACTGCTGGCGTGTCTCAGCGGTGAAAAAAACTTTTATGTTTCTCATTTTTAGTTACTTTCTTCTAAACCGTGTTTTTTTTAAGGTTTTGGCCGAAGTGCGTTGTTACGGAGGCTTAATCTCTCTCTGCTGTGATAAGGAGTGGATGAACCGAAGCCAGAGCCATGCCTCCCTTGTGAGAAATGAAACATTACCTTAGGGCAGCATTTTCTAAAAAACTTAATAGAGTATCTTGTGAAAGTTATTATTTGTAATTATGACATTTTTATTATTTATATTATTTTAGTCTAGACAAGAGAAGACATCTACCACACACTATATGGATTTATATTATAAATTTCATAGTAATTTGGATAAGCTGAATATGGGCTAGGTAAAAACAGTTTGATAATATTGATTGTTATGTTCTTATAGACATTTACGTAGTTTAATAGTAGAATAACTAGAACATTTTGAAAATAAAAAATTGTTAGTGATACAAAAGAAAAAAGAGATAAAGTGATTAGTTATTTTCCATAAAACTGTTTAGAAACATTAAAATTAATCACTAATTTTCATAAAAGAATAGAACAAAATTATGTTTAGAATGAATATTTAGTTTATTGGTGGTTTTTCATTGTTTTTTTTTTCTGTGACACTAGTATTAGTGTTTTGAGGCATTTTATTTTTACATGCTTATGCTAATTATGAATGCTCGCACGGTTCTGGCCGAAGTGGCATAGTAGTGTTACCGACAGTTTCGTAGATGCAAGTTCTTCAAATCTTGGGTTCAGATCCGTTAGATGACAATAGAGGAGAAAAAACTCTGTCATATATAGAGTTTCAGCGGAAAGAAGCTTGAAGTTGTTCTGATTTACTGCCGCGACTAGGTTTGGAAGGTTTTAAGATGGGTCAAGTGGGTCAGTAGAGAATGTTTTCCTGACATTCTCTACAAATTCGACGATGTTCCTGGATGTTTTGGTTTCTACGGTTGTGCTCCCCAATGTTTGAAGGAGTTGCCGTTGAAGTGATATTGCTTGATCTTGGAGGGTTTTGAGAAAACTGTCATTGTTGGCGATAGGGAGATGCCTTGCTACGGTTTCGAGGGCGGCTATGTCTTTCGCTTCAGTTATAGGTTTTTCTCCTGGAATCGGGTTATGTTGGGTTACTCCTGGTTAAATCCAGCTCTTTTTACCTATTTCAACCGTTATAAACTATTAAATCATACCGGTTTAAATTAATTAATATATGACTAATTATCTAAAAACCGTGGTAAAAATCATAAAGCAAGCTATAAAACGGCCAATTTCTAGATCATTACAAGTTTTCAGATGTGGGTTGTCTTTATGTTGTCACACCTTAAAAATCAAAAGTTATATATACTATTAAATTCTAAGTTCTCTATATGAGAATAGAATACTGGTACATATATACTTATTTTATACCTACTAAATTATATAGGTACACTTATTTCATTAAAACTAAAAATACGAATAATCCGAATAGTGACATAGTACACAAACCCAACCATTTATCTCGTATCCTCTTATATATCCACCGTTGATTAAAGTTTTGAGTTTTTGTTAATCAAATGACAGACTAGCGCCTTAGACAGAACCTTATGTAAGGTGACATATAGTATGGATTACTTAGTTATGTATTTGTAAAACATTAACACACACTTTATTCAGTACATATTTGGAAAACACAGCTGACAAAATATATAATTTAGAAGATAACGTTAAAAGTATAAAATAAATAACAATGTACATATTTTTCTATTCCCGTGAAGTATCCGAAAAAGATCATTTACGCTATTTAGAAGTTTATTTGTCAAAATAAGATTCTATAACATATAGGCAAGTAAGCAACTAGTTGCACTTGCATATATATATATATATATATATATATATATTCTTATATTGATGGATGGGAAGGGCATACAAATCTCTCTTCCCTTAGACCCAATTTTTTTTCCGATTAGTTCTTTGTTATGAAACGTAATATATTTTTGATTGATACGTTGTATTATACAGGTTTAAGATAAAATACAATTATATTTTATCAAAGATATGTAGGAATATTCTGAGATGTGTAGAACATTATAGCGAGATAATATTATCCAACTAAAATAATACAAGGTCTTTGCTATATAGTTGCAGGTTAAAACAAGTTCTTTTGTATATCAGGGCAAGTTGAACTATATGTCTATTAGTGGAAAGTATTTGAAGGTAGCATATGTAGTTTTTCTTTTTGTTGTATAAGGATCATATGTAGTTTTTCAAAGATGGATTGTGTTTTTGCTAATTGTATTTAATTAATACTCAACATTAAACTTCATGGATCAGCGCAATTAGCGAGCATATTATGAACCCAACCGTAATATCTGTTTGAGGAAAGGTCCTAATAATGAATAATATGCTTTCCTCATTAGTTAAAGCTTTGGTAAAACGAGTGTTTCAATCTTATCTGTATTCAAAAATTCATTTCAATTTCAGTCCATTCATCTCCAAAATGAGTTTGAGGAAAGGTCCTAATAATGAATAATATGCTTTCCTCATTAGTTAAAGCTTTGGTAAAACGAAAACCTAATGCTAACTAAGATATAATCTACATTAGAAGTTGAATAATCTAGTGAGAACACCGTTAACTGTGAATGACGCTAAAACCATGTCTCATCATTTATCACATTGGTGATATATAGTTCGGGAATATCATCCGACCATAATCTGGTTTTGCTTACTTAAATTGCTTTGTTTAACAAATATGCGATAATATACTCTTAAGTTAAGCAATAAGATAAGCCGAATGCATCGAGTCATAACCGAGAAACGACAAAAATATGTTTGAAGACTAAGTTGTATTTGTTTCAAAAGAAAAAGAAAAAAAAGAAGACTAAGTTGTATCGCTCACAATAATTAGCTGTCCATATCTAAGGGAATCAAGACTTGGCTACTTATAAATTAATTAGAAAGATGATTGTCATTGGTGTCACAAGTGTTGACATTCATTTATCCACTCTCTGTCATGTTCACTATATATATACATCCCAACTCCTCTCCCTCATTCCCTCACTTCTTACAAGACTTCCAAGAAACAAAACTAACCAATCTTCTTAATTAAGATTAACCTCTTAATTAATACTCTTTAAGTTATAATAACAAAATTCAAATGGAAGCCATGGGAGAATGGAGCAACAACCTCGGAGGAATGTACACATATGCAACCGAAGAAGCCGATTTCATGAACCAGCTCCTCACCTCATACGATCATCCTGGCACCACCTCATCCTCTGGAACAGCCGGTGCAGACCACCACGGCTTGTATTGGAGCCTTGGTTCTCATCACAACCACCTTACCCTCATGCCTGAAGCCAGTAGCTTCTGCTTCTCTGGAGAGAGCAGCAGCTACAGCGAATACTATGCGGTGACGGCACCACCCGCGGTTAGAGAGAACAACAATGGGTCAATGGACTTTGACATGGTAGATGTGACCACCAACACTAACTCTTACCTTGTTGGCGAGGAGACAAGTGAACGTGACGTTGAGAAGTACTCATCTGGAAAGACTCGTTTGCCTTTGGGAACCGTCTTGGAGACCCACGATGATGAGGAGAGCATGTTGCAACCCGAGATCTCTGTGACTACTACTGATCATCAGAAGTCTCTCACCGGTTCCAAGAAGAGATCACGTGCCACATCCGCTGATGTAAGTGTTACATCTATATTTTTCTTACCGGATTGCATCAAAATATTACAATCTACAGTACATATATTTTGGCACAATTTAATTTAATTAGATACTTCCTCTGTTTCATATTACTTATCGTTCTAGGTTTATGCACACATATTAAGAAAACATATGATTTTATATATTTTCAAAATAAAAACACAATTACCTATACACTTAACCATATTTCAACCAATAGAAAAATAAAGTGGAGAATCTTATTAATGAATTTTGCATTAAAACTCTAAAACGACACTTATTTTTTGAAACAAATTTTTTTTCTTACAAAGACAAAGTAATATGAAACGGATGGAGTATATGATAGTAACATGACTTATTGACTAATATTGTAAAAACGTTTTCACATGGATTTAGAAAAACAAGAAAGCAAAAGTGGGTAAGAGGGGCCAAAAGAGCTTAGAGATGAGTGACGATAACAATAATGGGGGAGAAGAGGAAGGAGAGAAGGTGAAGAAAAGAAAGACTGAGGCTAAGATGAGTAGACAGAACTCTAGCATCACTTTATGTTCTGAAGACGAATCACACTGCGCTTCCCAGGACGTTGCAGGAGAAGATGAAGAAGATGCCTCCAAGGCCCTAAACCTCAACGGCAAGACTAGGGCTAGTCGTGGTGCTGCCACCGACCCTCAAAGCCTTTACGCAAGGGTAACTTTTTTTTCTCGTGTTAATGTCAACGTTTCAGCTTAATATTTTATTTTGTTACAAAAGTAAAACCATCATTATCTCCGGTCTCTTAACCGGAATTCTTAGCTTCAGATAAGAGATATAAGAGCAGTCTTTTAGCCAAAAAATGTAAAGAAAAAATATATATCAAATCATGAATTAAGAAACCCGATTAAAAGACCGGGAATAATGATGCCTTAATCGTTATTCCAAGAAAAAGTATAAAGACTAAGTGTGGATATTTCATTGGTATGCAGAAAAGAAGAGAAAGGATTAACGAGAGATTGAGAATTTTGCAAAATCTTGTCCCTAATGGAACAAAGGTAAAAAGCCATGCAAATTAAAGTTAACACATATGCAGATCTATGATATGATTCTTCACATACAAGAAATGTTAATAAAATTCTGAGCATATATATACCTTGTTAAATACGTAACAGGTCGATATCAGTACAATGCTTGAGGAAGCCGTTCATTACGTCAAATTTTTACAGCTGCAAATTAAGGTACTGAAGGGTCTTAACTAATTTTAACATTTTACGTACATTTATATGTCATATACTCATATGATAATGATCTAATTTAAAACTATAATTATAATTACGCAGTTATTAAGCTCTGATGATATGTGGATGTATGCGCCGATTGCTTTCAACGGAATGGACATTGGCCTCAACTCATCGAGATGATGCGAAACTTGTGGTCAATTTAACAAAATTTAACATTCTTTTCATTTTAAAACATTCTCTGCCTTCGGACGAGTTGGATTAAAATTTCTCGTACGATGTTCTATATGAGAGTTATGGAGAGGCACATTCGTTTTTTTTTTTTTTTTGTATATCACATTCCAATTCTTATATTCCATCTCTTCAATAAAAACTTGAGCCATTCTTTTATTTTATAGATGCTGTTGTTTCTATAGTTATACAATCAATTTAGTCTGGTTGCCATTATAATAATTTGACCCTATAAGTTAATGTATCTTCGCCATTTATTTAATGACTAGGTAGTTCGCCCGCATATGCGGGCATAAATATTTTATAATTATTAATTAATACATTAAAATTTGATTAATTTAGTTATAGTTTTTTGCTTTTAATTTATAACTGTTTTATTAAGAGATATTTTTGGATAGCAACATAATATATATGAATTATTTTTTATATTAAAATATTGTTTTTAGATTCTGGATATATTAGTCATTTATCAAATAAACTTTAAATTCGTTTTTATCTTTTTGGCTAATTTATATATTTTATTCATTAAGGGTATAAACGATATTTAATAATAGTTTGTTTTTATAATTAATTATATAATAAATAATATAGATAAATTATTCATTAAAGAGTATCGACATTAGTCACTCTAATTTTTTAACGTGAGAGTTCGAATGGAAAAAATCACGTACTAATCAATACATTAAAATTTGATTAATTAGTTATAGTTTTTTGTTTTTAATTTTTAACTATTTTATTAAGAGATGTTTTCAGATAACAACATAATATATATGAATCATCTTTCATATTAAAATATTTTTTTTAAATTCTGGATATATTAGTCATTTATCAAATAAATTTTAAATTCGTTTTTATCTTTTTGGCTAATTTATATATTTTATTCATTAAGGGTATAAACGATATTTGATAATAGTTTGTTTTTTATAATTAATTATATAATAAATAGTATAGATAATTATTCATTAAGGGTATCATCGATATTAATCGCTCCAACTTTTAACGTGAGAGCTCCATTGCGAAAAATCACTTCGCAAATAATAGTATAGATATAATAAATAGTATAGATAATTATTCATTAAGGGTATCATCGATATTAATCGCTCCAACTTTTAACGTGAGAGCTCTATTACGAAAAATCACTTCGCAAATAATAGTATAGATGTTATCTCATTGATAAAGACTGTATATTTTAAAATAAATACTTAATAAATGGAGTTATAAACTATTTTTTCTTTTAGCGAAAAATGGAGAATTAAATAAAAGGAAACAGAAGTTTGGTAATATATATATATATATATATATATATATAACTCTACAAATTTGCTTTCTTCTTCAATAAAAATATAATATTTTATAAAAATTGGAGAGAGGACTCCATATATTTGATTTTTATTCTTAAAAGTCAGTGGCACAGGTAGGATTAGATAAAGACATATGGTCTCATACTTCCTGTTGGAATATGTGTAAAGTTTATATTCCGGGCGGCAGTATATTTTTCCATTCTTATTATTTAACATCAAAATCATTCGATGAGAAAATATTATGTAAGATTCATTACAGTAGCCCAAAAAATGTTTTTTTTTTCATGAATAGAAACAGTCTCTGTTATGTTGCGAAATCCATTACTCATAATATGACTGCAACCAGAAATCCTAACTTAGTAGTTTTTTTTTTGTAACACATCCTAGGTAGTCAATTTGTTAGAATATGTTTGCAACCACATATGGTACGGTCTTACGTAGCAGAGGAAGTATATGATATATAGTGTGAACCATGATTTTCCATCACACAAAGTCTCATACGCTTACAATGAAGCTCAAAATCATGGGATCCGGCCATAGCCGGTCATGAGATTCATATATTTACTTAAGGCCGCAATCAAAAAATGAAAAAATGGCTGATTTTGTATATTTTAAAAAAGTTAAGGCTACTTTTAAAGGTTATATTTTCGGTGAAATTTAAGACCGCAAGCGGGTGCTTCCTTTGCTTGGTCTCATGGCCGCCTCTGGATCCGGCTGTCTGAGATTCATATCGAGACGTTCCAAGCTAAGTAACCAAGCATGATCTTCCACGTCCGATCTTACCATATTTCATGCACCGTGTGTTTTATGAGTGATTGACCAATCGCACATGATCGTCAATTCAAAGAACTACGTTGACTATTATGATATATAGAGATTGATAGACACACTGATTATGTTTTCTTTTAAGAAAAAAATTAACCTGGAATATTACGAGTCTATAGAAGAGCTCATACTAATTATTAAAGGAGTGCAACTCAGAGATGGATGCTTTCTCTGAATATTCAAATGAAGAAGTTTAATCCATGATTTTATATCCATGTAGTCAGACTGATTTAGTGTCATGAGATTATTTCAAATCTGGGTTGCTTAGCTTTCCAGAACCTGTCTACCACCTGACCACCCAAGTATGGTTGACACACTAATTATGTTCTTAGTTTCCATTTACGTTATTAACCATATATCACCTATTTGTTTGCATGCCACATTACAAGTATTGGTGCATATCATTATGATATAATCACAAGAAGTTTAGAATAAAAGAAAATTGCATAACGGAATAAGTCATCTAACGTCCCAAACCAAAAACAAAAAGAATAGTTTACATAAAATTTGCCGAACATTTGTATGAATGATGAACGATGGCCAAATGAAAACTTCGGCCGCGATATGTTCATTCCCACACGTATTCATGAATAAGACCAATTCATAGTTCATGTATAGTTTACTCTTTCTCACAATGGAATGTTTCAGTACTTGTTCTGCGCATATGATTTTCTACGGTTGGATTTTTATTAAATATAATTGTTCCCATGCAATAGCTGTGTTTGGACCATCGTACATATAATATATATATAACAATTATTCCTCGACAAGAGTTTGAATATATAATATCAAGGGATTAAATAAGAGTGTCAGATTTAAAAGTATTTAAAAGTAACCAGAAAAGCATATCCATTGTTTCCACTAAAATATTATCAGCAATTAGTCTTATTCTTGGCAATCAATATCAGATATTGATTTTTTTTTTTTTTATACTTTATTCGTATATATTCCCAAAAAATAAATAAACTATGCTGGTGTGATCCGTTGGTATAAACAAGATCGAAAATGTGCTAAGTTGTTCGACTTCAAAACTTATCATTTAAATTTATTCATCTATGTGATTAAACGGCATAAATATCTAACTCTCACGTAAAATAATTGAACTTGTTTATTGCTGATGAACCAATTTCCAGAGAATTAATCGAATCTTCGGATTTGGATAACTTTTTTTCAACAACCTGACTACTGTTTTAATACTTTGAAAAGTAATTACGAATTCTTTATAGCATCAAACTACAATCAGTTTCTAATTCATAGTATCATGAGTGGCATTAAAACTATAATTTACAGCTTTATCCAGTTAATTAGAATTGATTATAGAATATATTGCTACAGATTTATCCAGTTTATAAATGTGTTGCCATCTATTAATAATTTTGTTAAAAGCTAAGTTTATAAATATGGTTCTCAAAAACAAACATAACCAAAGTTTAATGGATGTAGGAAAAGGATAATACAATCATTGGAATATTTTAACAAAGGTCAACTATATTATACCAGGTAGTCTAATCCATTCAGGAACCATAAACATACAGCAAGTAATGTTATGTAAATTGTAAAATTGTAAAATTGTCTTTATCAGAAAAAGAATGAAAAATTGACATGATAGCAATTAAAGTAGAATTTGACTTTGGCTTTTGATCACTTTCTAAATCTTAAACTATCGGTTGACTTAGGCTCCTGGTATATTTTTTTTTTGAAATTTTTTGAAGTTAATATATATCGGTTGACTTAGGCTCCTGGTATATTGTAAAATTTCAAATGCTATTCCTGTAAATATTTTATTTACCATTTACCTATTTCACTGCATATTTCATTGTAATATTAGTTATTAGCTATAAAGAATTTAGAAAATAAGAAGTTGTTTTTTGTTTCAAACTGTACTTACTCAAGCATCATAAATCTTTGAAACAGAACAAAATTTGAGGTATGATCAGCTTGATGATGACTAACAATTTCTCTTGGTAACTTTATTATTATTATTTTTTTGGAACAAATTTCTCTTGGTAACTTTATTATTTTATTTTTTGGAACAAATTTCTCTTGTTAACAGTTGAATTACAATATAGACTCCAAAGAATCATTTATATACTAAGTGATTTAAGTAATCAAATTTTGATGAATGTCATTGTTTTACAAAATTATTCCAAATTATAGCATGTTCTATAAGCTTTTATATCTTAAAGCACAAGCCACTTAAGCAATCAAATTTTGACAAATATCATTGTTTTACAAATTTAAAAAAATCCAAATTATAGCACTTTCCATTAATTTCAAATATTTTTAAAACTGTTAAAAAAGTCCTTATATTTTCTCAAACTATCAACAGTACACATGCACATGTTCCATCATAAAATCAGTAACTTCCAATATCAACTGCTCCATCTCCTATATAACATTCAATCAACTAATTTACTATTTTCTATATATTTTGTCTTTGTCTTCTTGTTCGTAATTGTTTTGTTTTTAGTTTTATTTGGTTTTGAGTGTGGTAACAAGTTGTTCTTCTCTTTTTCTTAACACTTTTCTATGATATTTTTTACATTAAGTTGAAGATTTTATCATAGTATACTTCTATATTTTGCAGATAAATTTTCACAAAATGGTGGAAAATCAGAGTTATGTTCACAAATTTACTATCAAAAGTATGAAGTTATTCTCAACATGAAAGAATTGTTTTGTGGAAAAAAAGTAAACACTTTTATATTTAAAATTATGGTATCTAAAGAGCTGTTAAAATAAATGAAAGTTAGTTTTGTCACCATTTCTTATATAACAAGGAGATAAAATTCAATCTTATGTAAAATATTATCCCATTAAGAAATCAATATTTCATGGTAATTTTAGTATAGTTATATTTGACTTCTGTATCTATGTGGATATTTATTTATTTTAAATATATTGTAATTTTCAGAAATTATCATAATTTTATTGTTTTATGTTGGTTAATAGTTTTATTATTTTATGTATATTATATTATACATGAAGAGACTTATATTTAAATAAGTATTATTTACAAATTAAAAGCGAATATATCAAATTTAATATTTATACCATATTGTTCGAGTCATGTATTTGTGGGAAAGAGTTTCTTTGTTCTTTTTTACTTTTTGTTATATTTTTTTGGTGTCATGTTTAATGTAAGGAGAGTGCTTAGGTAGTTTGTATAAATCCCTTTGATTTGATAATGGAAGTTGTGGGAGAAGATTCCCACCTGAGATGTACCGGTTCGAGAGCGGGAACATGGTGATAAAATCATTTGTGTTAAAGAATTAACCAATCTAACAAACAATAATTCTTAACATATATCTTCTGGATTCAAGTATGAGTTTGTGACAGTCATTGTGTATAGGGACACCACTTAAAGTAAAACATTGAATCTGAGATTTTATAGTTGCAAAAATAAATATGATGTGATAATTTTCTATTGGATAAAATTTGTAGACTTTGTCTCTCCTATGATTTTTAGTATATGTAATAAATGAATGTATATTACTTGACTATTTTTCATCTTTACTTTAGTTTCATATATACATATATCTAATTTGTAAACCAATCACCAAAATTTAATTATCATTTTATACAAAATATCTAATTTGTAAAATCAGGAATTAGTTATCATGTTATACAAAAATTAATAAATCCCTTTTCATTAATATGAAATTGTGTCAACATAACAACGAGTCGACTTTATAGGAAACAAAATAATTCGGGAAGTAGCTTTCGTTTAAATATATTTAGAATGAAAAGAGGAACTAAACCAATGTATCAATACTTAACCACATGACTAAACCAACATAACCGAAACATATATAACCCGATAAATGGCTTAATTAGTTAATTCACAGATAAAATTTAAGATAATTTTGTCATTTTGTGTGTTTCTTGTAGGAACTTTATCGTTTACATATCTAACTGTTAATTATTGACAAATTTTGTTTACTTTTTTGTCAACTTTATTTTTGTTTAATTATGTACGCACTAGACTATATTTGCCTTTCTAAAAGTTTTGAGGTTTTGAGAATCACTTTAAATTTATGATGGTGTTTCTATTGATAGTTCATGGATAAATATATTGAATTTTATTTTCCAAAACTAGTATGTTTCAAAGTTGATAATAGTTAATATATATCAAGGCCATCAAGATTAGTAAAGCTTATTTTCGTTTTTTTTTTTGGTTTAGTAAAGCTTCTTTTTTTCATTAATTATGTCAAGATCTTCAAGAATAGTAAAGATTTCTACTATATATCACTTGGGAGAGTCATAAAAATATCAACAAAAACAAAACTTCATTATCATCATGACAATGAACCGTCTCCTTCTGCAGCTGCTTGCCCTCTGGAGCTTTTCTCTATCAAGTTGTTCTCCATCTTAGCATATGATTATTAATTTCTTCTACTTTTTATTATAGAATATTTTGTTTATGTTTGAAAACATTTGCAGGGTGTGAATCAACGTTTGTACCGTATGATTATTCTGCAACCGTAGAGGCAAGCAATGTTATGTTCATTTTTTCTGAAGTTCGGACATGTTTGTTTAAATTATTAGTTCTCAATTGTCTTTTGTTTTGTTTTGGTGCAGTGTCTAGATAAACCTTTAAAACCACAGTACAATGGAGGAATCATCGTGAACCCTGACCTACGAGATGGTCCACAAGCTTGGTTACCGTTTGGAAATGCAAAAATCGAATTTAAAGATATTGGACACGATAAATTTGTGGTTGCACGAGAGAGGAAACAGCCTCATGACAGCGTCTCACAGAAGGTTCATCTGGAAAAGGGACGTCTCTACACTTTCTCTGGTAAAAATAAAATTTAGATTTTTCTGTTTCTTGGAGCACACTCTTTCGAATTTTGTTAGCTCCATCAGAACAATGGCCTGCTTTGTTTTTTATGTTCCTCATAGCTTGGCTACAAGTAAACAGCGGAAAGGCTCCAGTGAGTGCCGTTTTCAAGACGAATGGTGAATATAAGTATGCGGGTTCGGTTATTGCTGAATCCAAATGTTGGTCCATGCTCAAAGGTGGTATCACTGTTGATGAATCTGGCCTTGGCGAACTCTACTTCGAGGTAACTATATCATGGTCTCGAGTGCTTTTCACATGCATGGGTTCGGCTATTCGTTTCGGTTTGGGTCGGGTTTAATGGATATTCAGATTTTCGGGTTTCAGAATCTTAGCCCCATTCGGCTATTATTTTAGTTGGGTTGAGTTTGGATAATAACACTTCGAGTTCATATATAATTTGTAATGTATATGACAAAACCCATTTTGTAGTCATACATATTGGATTTTGGATTTTAAGATTTTTAGGGATATTCGTTGAGTTCGGATACATTTCATATCAACCTATAGGATCCAAAAGATCCATTTTATCATCTTGGATTGATACAGATTCAAGTTTTTCGGTTTACATTTCGGGTTCCTGACTTTTTGCCCATTACCTAGTTTCTCACATTTTGAAATTTTATCTTCACTTAAGCGTCAGTTTTCGCATTCAGCGAGTTTATTTTGTGTCTTGTTTCATTGCTCATGTGTAGAGCAACGACACAAAGGTTGAGATTTGGGTAGATAGCGTCTCACTGCAACCATTCACACAAGAAGAGTGGAAATCTCACCAAGATCATAGCATTCATAAGGAGAGAAAGAGAACCGCGAGAATCAGAGTCGTAAACAGCAAAGGCGAGCCAGTACAAAAGGCAAGCATGTCCATAGAACAGAGGAAACTCGGCTTCCCATTCGGCTGCGAGGTGGAGAAGAACATACTTGGGAGCCACGCATACCAACACTGGTTCACTAAAAGGTTCACAGTGACAACTTTCGCCAACGAGATGAAATGGTACAGCACGGAAGTAGTTAGAGGCAAAGAGGACTACTCGGTCGCTGATAAGATGTTGAGATTCTTCAAGAAGCACGGGGTCGCTGTTCGTGGTCACAATATTGTATGGAACGACCCTAAGTTTCAAACTAAATGGCTAGACCCTCTCTCTGGTCGTGAGTTCTACAATGCAGTGAAACAAAGGGTTTCATCTGTGGCTTCACGATACAAAGGCCAGCTTGAGGGTTGGGACGTTGTGAATGAGAATCTTCATTTCTCTTACTTTGAGAAAAAGATGGGTCCTAAGGCTTCTTATAACATCTTTAAGATGGCTCAAGCATTTGATCCAACGACAACTAAGTTTATAAATGAGTACAATACGTTAGAGGAGCCGAGGGATTCAGATTCTAGTCCAGCAAAGTATTTGAAGAAGCTTAGGGAGCTTAAATCTATCGTGGTTCGTGGAAATATATCGTTAGGGATTGGTCTTGAGTCTCATTTTAAGACTCCTAACATTCCCTTTATGAGATCAGCTCTTGACATTCTTGGTGCCACTGGTTTGCCTATTTGGCTCACTGAGGTCGACGTAGAAGCTCCTAAGAATGTTCAGGTAACTCATATTCTCTTATAATGCTTAACAAAAGTCCCGTCATTACCACTGGTTTGTAGGCTAGTGGTTAACCACGGGAATTAGTCCTACTGAGCTCCTTGGTTGAGCCCGGTGGAAATAATGTTTTGCGTATTACATAGAACCTCTATAAATTAATAATTTCTATAAATTAATAAATTTCGTCGGTCCTAACTTAGACCGATTCAAAATTTGCCACAAATTGATAAAATAATAAGATAATATTTTTTAGAAAATTCTATGTAAATATATAATCCCATTAAAATTATAAATTAATAATTTATATGTGTACATATTTTATACAAGTAAGAACTTATTATTATATTATTTGTTTTATATTCACAATATAATTATTTTTATATTTTTTTAGCACTTAATATATTTTTGATAATATTTAATAATATTATATCTAAAATCACATTTAAATTCTATGTAATATATATTATGTACACTAAATAATGTAATAAAACTAATATAAATATCAAAATTTAAAGAACAACAAATTAATGTTGATATACTAAAATCAAATATTTTTCTTATCTTAGAATAAAAATATCTTAAAATGAAAAATCTAAATAATAAAACTTTTATAAATTAATATATCTATAAATTAATAAATTTTTTAACATTATTAATTTATAGAAATTCTATTGTATTATTATTATTGGCCTTAGTAAATACTGGCTCTGAGCCCGAGGAAGATTATGGTATAAGGCCCAAACTCTTCGTAGTTAAAAAAAAAAGTGACTCTCACATGCCACATCCATTCTTTTGTTTAGGGCCTTGGGCACATCATTATCTGACTGATGTTCCGGTTTTCTTGCAGGCCAAGTATTTCGAACAGGTCCTAAGGGAAGGCCACGCCCATCCTCGTGTTAAAGGAATAGTGACGTGGGCAGGTTATTCTCCAGCAGGTTGTTACCGAATGTGCCTCACCGATGGAAACTTCAAGAATCTACCCACCGGTGATGTGGTGGACAAACTTCTGCATGAATGGGGAGTCTTCCGCGGACAAACCAAAGGTCTCACTGATGCTGATGGATTCTTTGAAGCCTCACTCTTCCATGGTGACTATGATCTCAAGATTGATCATCCTCTCACCAATTCAAAAGCTTCCCACAGCTTTAAGTTGTTTTATGATGCCTCCTCAAACACTCAACCATCATCTTTTGTCTTTCGTCTTTAAGTAGTCATGTAAATAAGTATTTTGTATTTTCAGTAGCTTGATTCTTAGTAAAAATGGTGGCAGATAGTATGTTTTGTTATTAGTCTAGACATGGATATATATCCGTGTCTGCCGAACCCCCCAAGTGCTAATCATTAGCATCATTGGGCTGTGTTCCTAAAGTTTAAGCCTTTTATTTTGTAACGGATTTATCAATAATATTGAATTTCCTCCAAGTATTTTGAGTTGTTGAAGTATTAACTTGTTTCCTTTGTTCTAGTCCAATCTTAAATCTAATGCATGTTGATTACATTGTAAAACAACTATCTTATATGATAATAATATTATTTGTTGACATGTAATTAAGTCAAAACCATGCCATGCCGTCCACGAGATTTGGTGGAAAAGATAATTTAATAATAAATTTAAATATTTTTAACATTTCAGAAGTATATACATTTTGGAAGTATATACAGTAAAAACTCTATAAATTATAGATTAATATTACCAGGACTATGTTATTTTATTAATTTATAGAGTTATTAATTTATAAAATTAAAATTTAAAGATCTTTTAGATTTTTGAATATTTTTATTTATAAAATACATTAATTAAAATTTAGAAATTCTACTTTCATATTGTTTTATTATATTTGGTGTATATTTTTATGTTTCATAGAATTTAAGTTGGTTTTTGATATGATATTATTAAATATTATCAAAATATAACGAAATGTTAATAGAGGTATTTTCATTGTGAATATAAAACCAACAATATAATGTTTACTTTGTACTTATATAAAATTTATATACAGATAGATTGTTAATTTATAATTTTAATAGGACTATATATTTATATAATATTTTTTAAAAAATTATTATTTTATTATTTTATCGATTTGTGTCATATTTCAATCGGTCTAACCTAAAACTCAGAAAATTTATTAGTTTATAATAATTATTAATTAATTGAATATTAATTTATAGAATTTTTACTGTAAATTAACGCTTAAAATTTTGGTGATCCAAAATTAATATTTCACCTCGCTATGTCTAAGATCGGCTCTAGTATATGGCGACAACATCTAAGGAAACAAATCAACTTGAAGAGCAACAAATTATTAAGGATTTACATTCAGTTAACTTTGTTAACTTTTTTTAGAATGTGTATTGACTATTGACTAGTATTTGTTCTATTGACTATACTTATTTGCTTTCTATTACAGATTAATGGGACGATAAGTATCAGAACCTCTTTTTCCAAATAATTTTGGTCAAATTTTACAAAAATATAGTCAAACTTCTTTTTTTTGCTATGTCACTATATCAAGACCATAAAACAAATAGTATAAAATTATTGAAATCCTTAAGCATCATCAAGCGATTCTTTAGTTGCAATGAAGCTTCTGTTGCTGCTGCTTGCCTTCTGCTGCCTTTCTCTATCAAGTTGTTATTCTTATCCTCTAACTTTCATATGTTATTATTGTTATTATGTTAAATTGAATCTCTTATAAGGTTTCTTTATCAATATATATATTTATGCTTGTATACATGGTAAAATCTTTTGAATCTCTTATTATTAATGAAAAATAAATAATTATACATAACATAAATTTGTATGAAAACTATTTGCAGGGTGTGAAGAAAAGTATGTACCTTATGATTACTCGGCAACAATAGAGGTAAGCAATTCTGTGTGTTCTTTCAGACATGTTCATTATAAAGTTCTGTTTCTGATTATCTTTTTGTCCTGGTGCAGTGTCTAGGGAACCCTAATAAGCCACAGTACAATGGAGGGATCATCGTGAACCCTGACCTACAAAATGGTTCACAGGGATGGTCACAAATGGGAAATGCCAAAGTAGATTTCACAGAATTTGAAGGCAATAAGTTTGTTATTGCACGAGGGAGGAATCAATCATTTGATAGCGTCTCACAAAAGGTTTATTTGGAAAAAGGACTTCTCTACACTTTCTCTGGTATATATAATTTCAAATTTGTGTTTCTTGCCTCACACTCTTTAGAATTTTGTAAGCATTGTGGCAGCTATAGTCTAATGTGTTTTATGTTACTTGTAGCTTGGTTACAAGTAAGCCAAGGAAACGCTCCTGTGAGAGCCGTTTTCAAGAAGAATGGTGAATATAAGCATGCCGGTTCGGTTATTGCTGAATCCAAATGCTGGTCCATGCTCAAAGGTGGTCTCACTGTTGATGAATCTGGTTCTGCCGATCTCTACTTTGAGGTATCTTCATATACAAACATAGTCATGGTCTAGATTGTTTATCTAAAGAAAGTACTGCTTTTAATACTCCATGCGTTTCATTTTAATTGTCGTTCTGAGTTTATTCACACATATTAATAAAACATACAAATTTTGTATATTTCCAAAATAAAACATAATTATTTATACACCTTATAATCATATTTCGACCAATAAAAAAATAAACTGGATAATCTTCTTAATAAATTTTACATTGAAACTATAAAACACATTTACTTTGAAACGAAAATTTTCCTATACAACGATAATTAAATCAAAACGGAGGGAGTATATTTTTACAAGAAATATTGCAACAAGAAGACTAAACGTTATTTTTGAAAATGAAGGATTTTTTTTTCAAAAGGAAGGATTTATTTGGGAAAACTAATTTCTGATCTATGTTTCTTTTCATTTAAAAATGTCAAAAAGAAAACGTTACATGTAAATTGGAAACATAGAAACTGACCAATGGTGATTCTTATTGACTTATTGTCATGGTCATGTGTAGAGCGAGGACACAACCGCTGAGATTTGGGTAGACAGCGTCTCGTTACAACCATTCACACAAGACGAGTGGAACTCACACCACGAGCAAAGCATTAACATGATGAGGAAAGGAACCGTGAGGATCAGAGCCGTAAACAGTGCGGGTGAGCCAGTACCAAACGCAACCATCTCCATCTTACAGAACAGACTCGGGTTCCCATTCGGGTGCGCGGTAGAAAGCAACATACTTGGGAACCAAGCATACATAAACTGGTTCACAAAGAGATTCACCGTGACAACTTTCGGGAACGAGATGAAATGGTACAGCACAGAAGTTGTAAGAGGCAAAGAGGATTACTCCACCGCAGACGCGATGGTGAAACTCTTCAAGCAACATGGGATAGCTATTCGTGGTCACAATATTATATGGGACGACCCTAACTATCAACCAAGTTGGGTGAAGGGTTTGAACGGACCAGATCTCTACAAAGCCGTGAAGAGAAGAGTTTTCTCGGTGGTGTCAAGGTACAAAGGGCAGCTTGCGGGTTGGGACGTTGTGAATGAGAATCTCCATTTCTCATTCCTTGAGAACAAGATGGGTCCTAAAGCCTCTTACAACGTCTTTGCGCAGGCGCATACACTTGATCCAAGGACTACAATGTTTATGAATGAATTCAATACGTTAGAGCAACCGGGGGACTCAGCTTCTACTCCAGCAAGGTATTTGCAGAAGCTTAGAGAGCTTCAAACTATTCGTGTCGCTGGAAAGATTCCTTTAGGGATCGGTCTTGAGTCTCATTTCAATACTCCTAACATTCCGTATATGAGAGCAGCTCTTGACACTCTTGCTGCCACTGGTTTGCCTATTTGGCTCACTGAGATCGACGTCTCAGCTCCTCCAAATGTTCAGGTAACTCAAATATTCTTTTACTAGATGATGTCCCGCACCTTGTGCGGACTAATATATATCTAACCAAATTTAATTTATTTTAATATAAATTATTTACTTATTTTAAATATTAAATTAATTAAAATATATTATTTGATTTTTTATTACAATGAAATTTAGATAGTGATTTATTAAATTCAAAATCTTTTATTTTTTCTGTCATCAAACCCCACATATAAAAAAATCATCATTATAATAACTTAACAAAGTTCTATTAATATTTAAAATAACATAAAAATAAAAATTTACAAAATAAAACTATAATTACCAATTATTAGTAAAGCTTATGAAAGCAAATATTTCTACATCAAATAATAATATAAATGATTGAACATTTTTTGTTTGATGATTCATATGAACATCAATTTAGTTGGATTTTATATAAATTTCATATTCATCAAAGTCTACAGTAACACTTATTAACAAATTATATAATAACTAAAAATATACTTCTATTTAACTAAAAACTTATTAAATAAAAGTAATAAGTTATATATTTCTTATAAAATTTAAACTTTTGAATTATAACGGCAAGAGATTGTGTTCTTTGGACTCACAACTTTTGATTGATAAGTTAATGTTAATAATTGTCATGAATATAATAAAAATATTTATTAAATAATCAATAAAATTGTTTAAAAATTATCAATTCATTTTTTAATTAAAACTAATGACCAAATTTAAAATTATTGAAAATATGACACATATGCTTCTAAACACTAATAAAATATGACAATTAATCAAAATAATATAACAAATAATCAAAATATAAGAGAAATATATCTATTAAATTGTTTCTAAAATTAATAATTATCATGAATATAATAAAAATATTTATTAAATAATCATAAAAATTTGTTTAAAACTAATAATTCAAAAGTTTATTAATTTAAATTAATGACTAAACTTAAAATCATGGAAAATGGTACATACACTTATAAAACCTTAACAAATAAGCGAAATAATATTATACGATTTAATATTACTAAGATAAACATAAGATGAACATATCTATAAAATTATTGCTAAACTAATAATTATCCTGAATATAATGAAAAATATTTATTAAATAATCACTAATTTTTTTTAAAAGTAACATTTTAAAAATTATTATTTAAAACTAATGACTAAACTTAAATTCATGGACTAATAATTCAAAGATATTAATTAAAACTAATAGTTAAATTTAAAATCATGGAAAATATGACACATAAACTTCTAAAAATTAATAAAAAAACATGATAAATAAACAAAATGATATTATATGATTTAATATTACTAAAGTAAATATAAAATAAGTATCTTATAAAATTATTACTAAGATTAATAGTTATCATGAATATAATGAAAAATATTTATTAAATAATCACTAAAATTATATAAAAATTAACGATTTGAAATTTTATTACTTAAAACTAATGACTAAACTTAAAATCATAGAAAATATGACACATAAGTTTCTAAAAACTAATAAACATATGACAACTAAGCTAAACAATATTATGCAATCTAATATTAGTAAAGTAAACATAAGATGAACTTATCTATAAAATTATTTCTAAAATTAATAATTATCTTGAATATAATAAAATTTATTTAGTAAATAATCACTATTTTAAAAAAAAACTAACAATTCAAAAACTTATTAATTAAAACTATTGACTAAATTTAGAATCATGGAAAGTATGACACATAAGCTCTAAATAAAAATGACAAACAAGCAAAAACTAATAAATTTCTAGATTATAATTCAAAAACTTAAAATCATAGAAAATATAACACATAAGATTCTATAAACTAATAAAAATATGATAAATAAGCAAAATAACCTAAAGTTATGGAGAATGTGACAAATCAGCCAAATCACTTCTTAAATAATAGTATAGATAAGCCGGATCTGATATGTTGGGACAGTTTTAGGCTAATCTTAATAAAAAGAAGTTTTTGATAAGAGAAATTAGGATAATCATTTTTAATTTATTTTCATAAAAATAGTTTTTAAATAGGAAAATGACTAAAATATTTTATTAAAAAGGTAAATATATATTTATAACCTTATGGTTAACTAAGAGCATCTTTATCGCAAATACCTTATTTTATGATTTTTTTATTATTATTTTTTTGTAAAAGAGAAAATAATTTAAAAGCAAACTAATCGCGGGTCGCCACGTGTCAGTGGGGCCCGTGAACAGTGCAAGAAGTGTTCCTTATTTCATGATTTTTGTAACCGGTTTTTATTTTTTCTTGTGGGGTCCACACCAAGTTTTTTTAAAAAAAAAGCTACGATAAAGATGCTCTAATCTAGTCTTAGAGTTTAGAGTTATGGGATAATATTTTGGAAGTGGAGTTTCAAACTTTCTTTAAAAATGAATATTAAAATTTTCAAAATAAAAATGAGTTATTTTAGTCATTTTTAGTAATATTTTTTGAAAAAAACTTAAAAATAACTATTTGAAAAAATTATCATTTTGATAATTTTAGGGTATTTGATTTATGCATAATAACTTTTTAAAAGTTAGAAGCCAATGCAAATATTTCATCTGTTGTGTCCAGAACCAACACTGCCATTTTGTTCCTATTTGTCTGATGTTCTTGTTTCTTGCAGGCCAAATATTTCGAGCAAGTCTTAAGGGAAGGCCACGCACATCCGCAAGTTAAAGGAATGGTGACATGGTCAGGTTATAATCCAAAAGGTTGCTACCGAATGTGCCTCACTGATGGCAACTTCAAGAACCTACCCACTGGAGACGTTGTGGACAAACTTCTGCGAGAGTGGGGAGGGCTTCGTGGGCAAACCACAGGTTTAACTGATGCTGATGGGTTCTTTGAAGCTTCACTTTTCCATGGTGACTATGATCTCCATATTTCTCACCCTCTCACCAACTCAACAGCTTCTCACAGCTTTAAGTTGACTTCTGAGGACTCCCACCCATCTCCTTCAATTGTCTTTCGTGTTTGAGATGCTAATTTTACAACTACTTTGTAATTGAGTAGTTTGATTTTTAAATTTTAGCCTTGTGTGAGGAAACTCCCGCGGGTTTTTATTATTCATAAACACCAATTAATTTGGTAAAGTTTAAGCCCTTGATAACATCTATCAATCAATAAGACTAATAAGCAGTTCCGATATTTAACCGATTTAAGTATTCTATTTCTTAAATTTTTTATTCAACATTAGTATTTAAATTCGTAAGAGCATGATTAACCCTAAAAACCTATATGGTTTCTTAAATTTTTTTTTTGTTTGATTAAAAAAAAAAATTAAAATCAAACCAATCGCAGGCCACCACGTGTCGGTGAGACCCGCGAACAGTGCAAGAAACCCATAAGAAAGTACCAATTCTTAATTAACAACTTTTAAAACCAGTTTTTATACTATTCATGTGACCCATATCCCTCTAAGAACCCCTCTAAGAACCCCCTTTAATTATGGTCTAAGGAGTTCAATTAATCAAACAACTACATATGGGTACTGGGGCGGTAGTAAATAATAATGACTAATCGAGTGTTGATCAAGTGTAGTTAAATATTCAACTATTCTATGTGTAATGTTAGAACCTCTTTATATACAAGTTCATGTAGGAAGTTAAAAGTCTTTTGTCTCCCAAGCAGCGTCGGCCCAGTTAATATCACGGCCAGAAACTCAAATAAAACTTATGGACCGTTTATAGATATATTTATAAAAGTTAGAATATGCAAGGCAAAAAATTTGAATCCATGACATCTAAAAAACTTTTGGTGATCATTACCACTAAACTACAAAGGTATAACAACATTGAAGGCCGATAACTAAATATTATTATTGTGGGCCGGAAGCTCAAGCTTTTAAAGCTTGGTATCAGGACCGCTACTGCTCCCAAGCACTCCCACTAGGCCACTACTACAATCGAGTTACTCAGCAAAATAAGGTTAGGAATAGTATCTTGCATTTCGTTCTACACAATGTATTTATCATTCACCAGATGATTTATTGTTTATCTTTAGGTTCTTCACTATATTTTCCTATATGGCTTACAATATGCTGAATCATTGTCAAACAAGAAACCTTTTCTACATCTTTATTCATAATCATATACAGTAATGGGTTTACTAATTTGATTGCTCGATAGGCAAAATACTCCCACTAAATTTTCTGGGATCGAAGCCTACTTGCACATCAGACTCACGGATAAATTAAGACAACAACACAGAGACAGGAGATGTGACTGACAAGTTGCTCAAGGCGTGGACCAAGAAGTTACACAGATTCCAAATGTTGTCATGGTTGACCCGAGAATGTAATAAGTCATCCACTAATAAAGAACTTGTCCACGGTCCATATGTTTGAGCTTGGAGGTAGCTAGGCAGATGGGTCAGCTTCAGGTAGTTAGATTTGTAATAAATGCTTACAAATTATAAATAATTAAGAAAAATTCTTTTAGATAACATCTTTTAGTCTTTTTTCCACAAAAATAGTTTTTAAGTAAAAATATGACCAAAATAAGTTTTATGAATGGCTAAAAAATTCATTTATATGAATTTATACTCATAGGGTTAGCTAATCTAGACTTAAGGTTTAGAGTTAAAGGGTGGGTTTAAGAATGTGGTTTTAAATTAAAAAAAAAATTATTTTTTTTTTAAAAAAGTTATTTTGGTCATTTTATTTTTTTAAGGGCTATTTTTGTGACAAAAACTTAAAAAAAGTATTTAAGTGAATTGCCCAATAATTAATCTGCAAGATATTATATGATGGGATAAAACTTGAAAATTCATCTTTTGTTTTGAATTTGCAAAAGTGTGTAGTGGGTCGAAGTGTGTGTTCTTGCACGTGCGCACATGTGTGTATTTGTTAAACCTTGCGTATTTCTTTTTTACTTGCACACGTGCCCACTTGCCTGACTGATTTTGCTAGCTATTGAATTCCTTCATTATAAACACATAGTATATGATTAATTGGCATTTGTCTCTTCTAGGCTAGTTTTGGAGGATATGCGTCATTTATAAATGTATAAACTAGATCTTAACCCGCCCACCTGGGCGGGTCTTTGTTTTTATGATATATATACACATTTCATAAATTTAGATTAATTTAACAAAATTGTAACACTTTAGTTTACTGTTTTAATTTTGTATTTGGAAACAATATTGTGTAATCATGGACTTCCTTGAAATATTGGGAGCAAACAACATTTTATTAAAAAATTAAACAAATTTACAGCTTTATGAAAAGTAAGTATTTTATTTTAGGGCAATTCTCTTAGATAGCCCTTTTTAAGTTTTTGTCACAAAAATAGCCCTCAAAAAATAAAATGACCAAAATAGACTTTTTTTTTTTTGAAATTTTGATTTTTTTTTAAAATTTTTTTGAAATTTGAAACCCTAACCCCAATCCCACCCCTTTACTCTAAACCCTAAAGTCCAAATTAGTTAACCCTATGGGTATAAATGCATATAAATGAATTTTTTAGCTTCTAAAAAAAACATTTTGGTCATTTTCTTCCTTAAAAGCTATTTTTGTGACAATCAAACTAAAAGAGGCTATCTAAGGGAATTTCTCTTTATTTTATGTATATTTTTTTTTATGAAAAAATTAACGAAGCCAACTGTATCAATTCAATATGGTTAAAACCATTCATATGTACAATATATTTTGTAATTTGATGTGTAAGATCTGTTCAATAGCTATACAATATCAATAATCTATATTAATATAATTTATACTATTACAAATACACGGGAAATGTATTTAAAATTGAAGAAAACAAAATTGTTCAAGAAAAAAACTATATTATATAAGAAAATGTTTGTTCTTTATATATGTTAAATACCTTTAAAAATCTAAAAATAGGTTTTTAATAATAAATTTTCTACACAAAGTAATTATTAATTATAAACAAATAAATGGGGGAAATGTAATTTGGGCCACTTAGCCATGTGAAATAAGCATCAGCCCATTAGATTTTAGTTATTTTTTTCCGGGAAAAAAACAACCCTTTTGTTATAACAAAAACACCGACAACTTTATTCAGAACACATCTAATCTCTTCCCAACTACTCATCTCCCTCACGCCTTCGTTGAAGATAGAGACCGAACGTTTCAGTTTCAAAAGTAAATTGAAGCCCTTTTTGAAGATCGTCAGTGAATACATACATAAACAAAAGGTTTGGAGTTAGCTTAGTTATAAAGACGTCAATCAATTTTGTATTTTTTATGAGTTAGGGTTTTGTTTTGTTATTGAATTCTCCATATATAAGAACTTCTAATGCAGATTGGCGTTAATTTGCAGAAAATATAGTTTAAATCAGAGAAGCAAAAACAAATCTTGGTTATTTCAAGGATTATCACTATAGCTTTGTCAATCACCGCGTAAAATACGTTAACGGGAGAAGACGAACAGAAAACAAACATGTACTCTTCGATACAATCAGAATCAACATAGAAAGGTATTTACTTTAATATCTCTTAACTTAATAGTGATTTAAAACCAATTTTAATGACAGTTTAATACCTCTGAAAAAGCTGATTTTAGCAAAACGAATTAAACATATTAAGGTTTGATCATTTCCAGATTCAATATGATCTTCGAATTGTTCAGCATATTTACCCCATAGGCAACATGTAACATCAAGACCCCTGAGCAATACCATAAAAAAAAACCACCTAAGTTAGGAATGAACTTTTAAATTTTATCAAGTGCTTTTAGCAAAATCAGAAGTGACTCACTTAGTGTCACGCATCCGAAACTGAAGTCTCTTTTTGTCCTTATCATGAACTTGCACAGTTTGAACTCTTCCAAGTTCAAAGACTTCACCAATGATATCTAAAAACTTAAACTATATAAGAGAATATACTAATATGAAACTCTCAGTGATGATTACCAAAATAAGTATAATATATATTCATACCAATTAGGAAGTAGGTTTTCAGTTTTCCATTACCAAAGTCTTCATAACTCGCTAGGGTAAGGAAATGATTGTCATTATGGTAATCGGATTTAGCATACACTGTGTCACCAATGATTGTTATTTTGTACTGAGAAGTTGTTGTTCGATATTGACCTCCAGCACCTGTCACAGAAAAGTTTTCAATGAACCTCCATTCTCCAATAGGGAGGTTGCGTTGCGCACGATACATCTGACTTCTTTTTGCAGTAGCATGAAGTTTTTCACCCTAATCACATCAACAACTGATATAAATATTTCTATAGGTAAACACAAACAAATCTATATACAGTTAATATTATGAACATATGAAAATATATAGATACATCTTCACTCATATAACTTACGTTTTGATATGCAAGAATGCATTCAAAAGATTCTCCAAAAGTGTTGTTTATCTTCCATGAGTGAAGACACTTTACGTGTACTCGCCAAGTATCCTTGTTAGGTTTCACTTTGTTAAGAAAAACGAAACTTTGCTTGTTGGACATTTTGTGCTTTTATGCTTTTAGGGTACGATGAATAGGAAGATGGTGAGGTGAGAGGCGAATCATGAGTTATATATATATATTAATAGTAGCTGCATATCAGGAGGAGATATTATTGTGTATCTAATAGGTAGAATTATAGGAGTGAATCACGCTAAACACTCAATCACCCAAGTAAATTAGTTATGATCGAAGAGAATATTCTCTTTTTAAACTTCATAATTTTTTGAAAATTTGTTAGACTTGATTGGATAAGGAAGGTGGCAATACTTGAGAATCACGTAGTTGGTTTATTTGGAAGATATGTGAATTAACAGGATGCATATATAATTAGGAGTAAATGTAGTAATTTTTGATTTTGCAGAGTCAATCAGATCTAAGATCAAGAAAATATTGGTATATAAGTAAAATAGTTATGATAGATGAGAATATTCCCTTTTTAAACTTGATGATTTTTTGAAAAACTGTGCGACTTGTTTGGGTAAGGAAGGTGCTAATACAATTGAATCACGTAGTTAGGATATTTGGGAGATATGTGAGTTATTAGGATTCCGATATAATTGGGATTAAATGTGAGTAAATTTTGGTTTTATTTAGTGTAGATTTTGTGAAGTAATATATATTGATTTTCTAAAATGCATTCCAATATTATATTTCGGTTTCGAACATATGATTCCGGTTTAGTTGAGTTTGGTTATTGGAAAAAAAATAATTTAGAAGGGGGCAAACAAACCATCGTCTTCTTCAT
Source organism: Sinapis alba (assembly GCA_012274485.2). Classification (NCBI taxonomy): domain Eukaryota; kingdom Viridiplantae; phylum Streptophyta; class Magnoliopsida; order Brassicales; family Brassicaceae; genus Sinapis; species Sinapis alba. The sequence goes on along the minus strand of MU106305.1, from coordinate 55,062 downwards.
CAATACATATTTTACAGAAAGTAAGAACTTTTAGGCGTCCTCAGAGTTATGAACTTTGTATAATCAAATATGTATTTGACTATTTTGAGGATTCATATCATAAAAAATGATCAAGATCTGTATTTTGTTGTTACATTTACCTGATCAAGTGATTCTCTTTGTTAAAATAGTCATGTTAATCAATAAGAAGAATATTGATCAAAGCAGTTTGTTGCTAAGATGATATCTATATTAAAACAATCTATAAATTACAATTGTGGATGAAACTATAATGCTTTAACGTAATAATCGAGCTCTATTTATAATTTTTTAGGATGGTTTGGTATGAAGATCTACTTTAAGTCGGATGAGGAAGATAACAGGAGTGAAAAACGTTGGATATTTGTAGTTTAAATACATTCTGGTTTTTTAATTAAAAATATGAAATATTAACTCTATCTATGTTTCCAAACAATTTTAATCTATCTTTCTATCCATGTTTCCAAACAACTCTAAATTGTACTTCAGCTTTAATAAGATAGATAAGCAGGATCAAATGAAAAATGTATGGCCACGAACGGTGCATGCCATTTCCATGTTACATAATGGCATTGTAAGAAAAGAGTAACAAAGTATGACACAACTTATTATACAATTCATGAAAATTTGCTCAAAATACTAAAGTTTTTTCTTTTAACTGAATACTTTTTCAAAAATATAATAATATAGTTTAAATATGTATACTAAACATTACAAAAAAACATGTATTTAACAATCACAATTTTGCTTGTTAATTCGTCGTTAATAAACTATTACAACAAACTAACGACAAAATGTGGTTTGGTGCTAATCGTTCGTCTTAATAAACAATTGGTCGTAATTTCATTGTAAATATGATGACGAAAATAATTTGTCGTGAACAATTTCATCATAAATCAGACATAACATAACGTCCAAAACTTTTGTCGTACATTGTCGTAAACTTTCGTCGTTAAGATGATGTTAAATATTACGATGAGTTAACATTAACTGTTGACGTTAAGTTGTCATAATAGTTACAACCATTCAACATCAACAATTGATGTTTATTGATCGTAAACATTACAACCATGCAACATCAACAATCAATGTTATTTGGTCGTAAACATTACAACCAATTAACATCAACTTATAATTTTTAAAAAATTGAAACTTTATAAAATTTAAATTTTAAAAAATTTAAATTTATAAATTTAAATTAAAAATCTAATATACAAAAAAATTAATATTAAAATTTTAAATTAGTGAGATGAAATAATTGTAATTTATTAAAATTATAATTATAATTTTAATATATCTAATCTAATTTTATTCCTAAACTAATTTCATATATAATCTAATTTCATTCAAAAACTAGTTTTATACCTAACTAACCCCCTAAACTAACCTAAAAACATATCTTAGAGAGAGAGGATGGTTTGAGATTTAGGATTCGTCATAAAGTTACAACAAAACAGAGACGATCCGCGTTTTTTTATGATAAATTAAAGACGACAAACGTTTTCCGACTACGACAAATTAGGGATGATCAGTGTTTTTGTGTTACGATAAAAATTAGGGACAACCTATATTTTCCTATTACGAGAAATTAAGGATGACCTGTGTTTTTGTGTTACGGTGCATTAGAAATGATATGTGTTTTCCTATTACGAAAAATTAGGGATGATCCGTGTGTTTATAACGACTCAGTTACAACGAATAAGGTGTATACTCTAAAATCAGAACTCTAAACCCCTAAACCCTCATTTCGTAAGTTATATATATATACTTCTCTAACTTTTAAACTTGTAATGCAACATTGCATTTCGTTTTATGACATGAAACTTTAATTTGTACATAGATTTGTCACATAATTAAAATTATAATGAAAACATAGAGTTGTTACAATACAATTAAACTTAGAGTTATTACATAATTAAACAATATGACATAATGAAATTCACTCGTCATCAGAACTATCACTTGGGTCATCATTGCAATTATCACTTTTTCAAAATCGTCTTTGTTGTATTCGTCCGACATATCGTTTGGAAGATCTTCATATTCACCATTTTGTGGATCAACAAGTAAGATTTAGTCTGTAGATTGTTCATGTACTTCCACTTCATTTACGGAATTTTCTTGCAAATGTGTTTCTTCACCATCGATTATTCGTCTCTGAAGCTTAACTTTTATAGCGGCTAAAAAAACTTGCTCTGCTTGAGATGTCAATATGAAGAGTTCAAATTTATTTTACCTTTGTGTAGCATTGATATTCACAATTTCAAACTTATTATACTAAACACTTCCATTGACGACTGGGTCGAACTAGTCACATTTGAAGAGGACACATTTTATCTTCACTAAACTGAGGAATTCCACTTTAATAATCTCTTGCAAGATCTCATAGAAATATGTTTCACATTTCACACATATTATATAGTTCATTGTTGCTCGATGACTTCCATACTCGTAAGTGTGGAAAGTGTAACCTCGTGTGAAATACATATGTGATGCTGTGACCTTTACAACCGGGCCTTGAATCAATTTGTGATACCATGGAGGATATAATGGATCATCATAATCAACTTGTAATTAAAATAAGAACACATAAATATTAATATTTATAATAAAACAACTTAATTGTGATGTTTAGTAGCTGTTATACATGCGTTTTCAACCACTTCACTAAGTATAGCTCTTTCCTTTTGTTGAGCTTATTACTTTTTATTCCTCGTATAACTTTTTCTACTTGGACAACAAAGTTGATGTATTTCCAAAATAAATAATCATTAATTTTATTAATATATTATTATATTTAATAATAAAAAATAAATTTACCTTTTAAATAACTTCATCTCCTTACATTTTAGGAGTACATATTAGTCGTTACTTAGTTGCAAATTATTTTGTTGTAATACAGTCGTAAATTAATAACTACGTTACGACATTATGTTATTGCCGTCCTTAAGTGGTAGTAAAATTACGTCAATGTTACGAAGAATATGTTTTGTTGGAAAATTACAAATATATTACGATGATTTTTAATTTTATCATAACGCAGTTGTAAAGTAGATGTAATTTTACGATGATCAGTTTGTCGTCTTAAATTATCGTTGTTATGCTCTTGTTTTCTTGTAGTGAAAGAGATGTGTAATTTGTTAAATTTTAATATTTTCATATTTTATTTAAAAATACAATAACATGGTTTTAATGTAATATTTATTGTTATTTATGTTTATCCTTATATTATGTATTTTGATATATGTTATTGTAATTTTTATTATTTAAATATATAATATGTTTTATTTGAACCGATTTTACCATTCAAACTATAATAATTGTTTGATCTGTTTTATTTTTATTTTCCACATAATATGTTTCTTTCACATGATGTGCACTTCTACCACATAATATGCTTAATCTCCATTTATTCCACTTGATTTGTATGATATTTTTGATCTACACAGTTTGAACTGTTTTTACCAATTCAAAAACTAAAACCAAAAAACATTTATATTAAATGTGACTTTCGTACGGAAGAAATACATATGCAAATGAACTACACTGCTCCTACTATATCATTCGAAGTCTGAGTATATATATTTTTAATCCTTGAGAGCAGCTTTCAAGTCAACAAACAATAAATACAGCACTATAATATATATATATTTTAACAATGAACGGCTATTTTATTTCTCAAATTAGAGATAGTTTAAATATTTAGACTGGAATAAAACAACCAATAAAATAATTTTTTTAATAAAAAATTTCAAAGTCCTAACTAAAAATCAAAAATTCTATTTTGTGTTCTTTGGACATGAAAGATCTTGAAATTTTATTTTAGTTTAGTTTAGTTTAATAATATATAGAATAAAAATTTTATACAGAAATATTCATAATACGAGGTTCACGTTGAATGCAGTATTACACGATACTCAGTAACCAAACCTAATCAACGTCTTTTCAAAAGCTTTTTATTAAAAAAAAAAGAATCAAAACAAATGAGTCCTTCAATTAAAAGACACTATACTTTATTACCACGAAGCTGACCCTTAAACTAATAGAAATGTGTAAGAAGCATCAATAGAGGGAAAATAGAAAAGCTAATTTTGAAGAGATTGATAGTTTTCAAGATTCAGGTATTGTTGTTGCTCTTTTAAGTTCTGAGCTAGATTGGGAGTATCAACCAGTCCAAGCCTTAATGGGCCTGAATGTAATGGTCAATCTGAGCTTGGCCCAAGCTAAAATATGAAAAGTTTGGATTTCAACAAAATTTTGTAATATATAAAAAAAACTTAACGAACATATATTGCCATTTGAAAGTTCCATTGGTATATTTATTTATCTAAATATTTTCTGAATTTAAATAATTATAAATGTTCTTTGATTTTATTTTGATTAGATTTTTAATCATATATATGCTACTTGTCTAAAATATACTTAGTAGTCGATATAGTTTCAGTTAGCCATAAATATACCTAAGAGCATGTTTAATGGGGGTCTCTTAGAGATGGTCTCTTAGCGGGATTTAAGAGACAGTCTCTTAGCTTTTAACTAAAAAAGTTAAGAGATGTCTCTTAAGTCTCTTATATAAGAGACGTCTCTTAACTTTTTTAGTTAAAAATTAAGAGACCGTCTCTTAAATCCCGCTAAAAGACCCTCTTTAAGAGACCTCCATTAAACATGCTCTAAGGAGCTAAACTGGCTTAAATCTTATATATTAAAACAGAAGTCACGACTTTGATTCATGTGTGATTTTTTCAAAAATGGACCCTTACTAGAAATCAATTATATTTCATTTATTACTAATAATATGGTTTAATAATATAATTTATAATATCTTTTGATATCTTTTGATCACAATATCCTTTGATATCTTTTCATTTAAATATAAATATATATTTTTAAAAATTCTAACAAACTTGCTTAAAAGAATATAATAAGATCTTAATTTTCAAACTTATATGTAAATATATTTCACTAATTTCGAAATTAGTTATGAAATAATATTATACATTTTTATATTTTTAAAAACTAAAAATATAAAATCTATCCTATTTTATTTATTATATAATCACAATCAATTCATATTCAAAAATATTTTAATAATATATATATATATTAAAAATTCTAAAAAATATTTTGAAAAATATTTTAACAGTATCTTAATTTTCAAAAAGTTTATGTAAATATTTAAACTAATTTTTTAATTAGAAATTAACTATTTTTATGCATAAATATATATTCAGTTATCGTTTATAAAATAAAAAATAAAAAATATTTTTTTATTTTCATATATTTTATAATAATAACAATTCATGTTAAAATAAAATTATTATATTTAATTAAATATGATAAAGTTATATTAAATTGATCAATTTATAAATTTTATTTTCATAAATATTAAATATTTATTCTAAAATATAATACGATGGCATAACGGCTTAACATTCACAAACTATATGATACATATATAGAAATTGACATATCTTAGACTTTTGTTTATATAATAATATATTATCTAAAATGAATAAACGTAAAAAAATATTGCTAAAAGGAAATTTGGCTTGAAGATCGGCGGGTCAGAATTGAGCATAAATTTAATACAAACTATTTTGAAATATGTTATTTCATGCATATATTAATATTTTCAATAACTAAATACAAATACAATAAGATAAATATATATTAAAAATAATAAATAAATATAAAATATATTTATGTTATTTGTTAAATACTTAGATAGTTCATTTTTTGAAACAAAATAAAAATAAAAAATAAATATTAATGTTTAATTAGTACTTTATATTTATAATCTAAGATATATAAGTTTAATTTTTTGTTAATTTAGATTTTTTTGAAATGTTACAATATCTTTAGAAGTGATAATATTTTTATATTTTACCAAATTAGATTTAAAAAATTCATGAGTTAATTAATCAAATACTATTTCAACAAACAAAAATATATAAAAGAAGATACAAATATATGTTACATTTTGAAATTATTAATTTGATGAAAACTAACAAAATTGAATCACATATTAATGTTTGAAATGTTTGAAAAATTGATATAATATTTGAATATATCCCATTTTTAAAATAAAAACAAAATGTCTATTTAAATAAAAATGAAAGTTAATATCCGCGCGGTTGCGCGGGTTCAAATCTAGTTTAATTTAAAAGAAAACAAGTCAAACACAGAAATACAGATACAAATTACAACATTGATACGTCATACACGACAATATCAGTGTTATCAGCTGCTGTATTTTTTCTCACTAGTTAATTTTATTTTCTATATTTAGAATATGAACACATGACCAATATACCACTTTGATAATCTAGTTGCTTAGTCTTTTTGTGCGTTAATCATGCCTTGATTATAATAGCCCATGTTAGTCTATGTGGTTGTAAGTTGGATCTAATTTTCTCTTCAATGTTGGTAGGTTCGAAGGGAGAATACTTTAAAGTTTAATCAGATTAAATAATTCAGTCAAGGTTAAGTTTCTGGTTAACCATGCGATTTCAGATTAACATCCCGATTAACTTTCAGAAGCCCCACTTGGTATACAAATCCTTCTACTCTTTGATTTGGAATTTAATAACTATGTTCATTTGGTTACCATCACCTAGTGAAGTCAGCTTTGAATTGACGAAGTTCACACATATATATATATTCAAAAACAATTCTTTTAAATAATATTATTTTAAGTTTTTGTTACAAAATATCATTCAAAGAAGAAAATGTCTAAAATAACATTTTTATTTTAAAAAAATAATATTTTAATTTTATTTTTAAAAATTTAATATTTTATTTTTATTTTTTAAATTTGAAGTCCTAACTCCAAAACCTCACCCCTTAACTATAAATATTAAATCTAGAATAATTAATCCTAAAAATATAAATAAAATATTTTGATTTTTTTTTCTTTGTGTGTTATTTAAGAGTTATTTTAGAATATTTTTTATATTTAAAGTACATGTGATTAAAAAGGAGAAGGTAGCTTGCTGTCATTGATTTCATTTTGTTAAAACCTATAAAAAAAAAAGTGCTAGGACCCTACTCTATATGATTTTGTTGTTGTACTTTCTCGGATTCATTCTCATCTAAATCTAGAAATTTACAAATATGTGCCGACAGAATTAGACTGTTTTCACCACTTTTTTTAGTTTCTATAATGTTTCCATTATTAGACACGACGCACACCTTATATATCGAGTTTTTGTGGGGAATTTTATAAAATAGTATAACCATTGATAAATAATCACAAAACGTTTTTTTTACTGAAAAATGTAAAACAGCAATAAAAAATTTTGGTTAAAACATCACACTGTATATAATATGATTTGGGTAATGTTTTTATCTTTTTTTTTAATGAGATGTCCATATTTACAATTTGTGCTTTGTAGAAGTTGAAATGAATAGTCAATTTTTAATGAGAATTGTTGACAGCTAATGCCAAGTAGTTAGGAGAGGACAAAAATGTAGGTGCACACATTGATTTCACTTTGTAAAGTTCATGATTATAAATCGGACTCTGCATGTGATTTTGTTCTTGTACTGGTCGGATTCTTTCTCTCACTCAAAGTGCATACAAAAAATAAATTATGACGACGGAAATGGAGGCCGTAAGTGTTCTTCAGTACCTTGACAACAAGTCCATATTGGTCATTGGAGCGGCTGGGTTCTTAGCAAATAGTATACTCTCTCTCCCTATTCATGCATATTCATACTTTCATTTGAGAAATTTTACAAAATGAAGAGATTCTCATGCCACTTGTTCTCTTCTGACTGATATATTTCTTTTTCACCATTAAATCTTAGTCACATAATCACCCAAGATTATCCAATTAACAAAAAAAGTAATATAAGGGCATTATGATTATGAAAAAAATACGTCAGCTACACTCGAACAGTTATCACATTATAGAAATTTAAAGTACATATTGCAGTATGGCATGTGTGACTAAAGTCAATGCAGTATGGCATGTGTGTATATTTTTATATTCGTTACTAATTGCTTTTTAATTCGCTCTGTATATAGACAAATACTTTTCCATAGATCTATCATTTAGTTAGACTCGTTTTAATCCCTATAGTAATGTTGTATAAATTCATATGCAGTTTTTGTGGAGAAGATATTAAGGGTGGCACCAAACGTGAAGAAACTCTATCTTCTTCTAAGAGCATCAAATGAAAAATCTGCTACCCAGAGGTTTAACGATGAGGTCTGTCTCTGCCTACTTAGGTTTGGAGTGTTGAGTTTATATGGGTTTAGTTGTTGTGTATGCAAAAAAACTCCCATATGGAAAAATTAATAAGCTTAATTTTTTATTCAAATAAATCAAATGCAGATTTTGGGGAAGGATTTGTACAAGGTGGTGAAAGAGAAGTATGGTCCAAATCTAACTGAACTTACAACTGAGAAAATCACTGTTGTCAATGGGGACATTTGCCTTGCGGATTTGGGTATTCAAGACTCTTTGGCACATGAGATGATCCACCAAGTTGATGCCATTGTTAATTTAGCTGCAACTACTAAGTTTGATGAAAGGTATTGATTTTAATATCTTACTGTTGATTTATCCAACCAACATGAACTAAATTTTATTATTGCTGACAATACTAAACAAAAACACTTATGTAGTTACTGATTTCTGTCCGTATATATTTACCCCATTAGCAATAAATATGTTAGCAGTCAATTCAAAACCAACAACATATCAGGGCATCTTTAATCCAAGCTTTTAAAGGGGTCTTTTGCACTGTTTGCGGATCCACTGATATGTGGTGTCCGTGAACAGTACAAGAAACGGTTTCAAAAACTCTTAAATAAGAATTATTTCTTGTATTGTTTGCGTTTTTTTTAAGAAACAAAAAAATAAGAAAAAATAAGAACCCCAAATGAGGTTCTTAGAGCATGTGCAAAGCTGGCTCTTAGCCCTTGGGTCTTAACAAAAAAACAATAAAAGAAGTCTGTGGGTCGCACACATGTTTAAGAGTTGCCTCCTCTTCCTCTTCTATAAGAGGCAACTTTGAGATGTTTTTAAATTGTTTGTGGACTCCATCAACACGTGGCGGCCCGCGATTGATTCCCTTTTATTTTTATTTTTTAATCAAACCAAAAATAATATAAAAAATCAAAAAGTTATCTAAAAACCCGTGTCAGCGTTGTACATGCTCCTAAAGATAATGATGCTCTTATCACGATATTAATTGTTGTTACTGTTTATAAATAAAATAAAAAGTTATAGGCCGATGGAAAAATCCATATAGTGTTCATACTGTTACAGTTCAAAAAAAAAAGAGAGTGTCCATACTGTTCAGTAATTACAGTTGATATGTTTTATATTACTAAAGGAATGTTTAACTACATTAACCGCAGATACGATGTAGCACTTGGAATCAACACATTGGGTCCCCTCAATGTCTTGGATTTCGCTAAGAAATGTGAAAACGTCAAGATCTTTGTTCATGTATCAACAGGTAAATACAGAAACAAAATTATGCTGTTAATGACTGAAATAACACGTGTTTATTATATCGCAAGTGATATTTATTTTACGTACAAGTGTTCTTCCATCTTAACTAATCTTTCAACTGAACATCAGCTAATAATATATTCAGTTTCCTAAGCCGTATCTTGATTAGAAGGATCACAATATATACGCTTACAGTTTTTATTTATTTTAAGGCCACTTCTCAAAAACGGATGCTTAAAAATCCGTTCTTAATTTTTTTTGTTAAAGTTAAGAAACGATTCTTAAATTACGCTAAAAACTCCACTTTAAGAATCATCAATAATCATGGCCTTAGAAGAGTATAAACGATAAAGACATTTTGAATTATATCAAGAAAATACAAGTGGCCACATGGAAGATTAAATGGGATTAGGACTTTAAATGGCAACAGGAAACCATAATGCAAAGTAGCGTAGGTTAAGACGATTTTGACATGTAACTACTAAGTAGTCCCCCAAAAAAGAAACTACTACGTAGTCCCAATACAGCTAGTTTGGTTTCTTACACTTTCCCTTTTTAGCACGATTTTAGTATTCTTTCTCGGAATATAAGGAATATTCCATAATGAAAATCAACAACTAACAACATTTGCATAATACAGCATACGTGTGCGGGGAAAAATCTGGTTTGATAATGGAAACACCATACCGTATGGGTGAGACGTTGAATGGAACCACCGGCTTAGACATCAACCATGAGAAGAAATTGGTCCAGGAGAAACTTGACCAGCTCCTAGTCATCAAAGCCCCTCCCGAAACAATCACACAAGCCATGAAGGATATGGGACTCACCAGGTTTTTATCCCTACTTATGTGTGTGTGTATATATTGTTTATTGCAATAAAAAATGAAATTTAGTGTTAATCCTTGAAATGGGGATATGATTATATATCTAAATAACATTTATAGGGCAAAAATGTACGGATGGCCAAACACATACGTTTTCACAAAAGCAATGGGAGAGATGTTGGTAGGAGAACAACGAGATAATATATCACTTGTGTTGATCCGTCCATCAATTATTACCAGCACTTTCAAAGAACCATTCCCTGGTTGGACCGAGGGCATCAGGTTAGGACATATCTTTTTGTGACATAATGTTTATTAAATAATGTCGTTTAGTATTTTCTCTTAAATAAAATTTCAATATTTGTTCCTAGTGCTTTAATATTTGACTAGAAACATTAAATAATACATGAGAAGTTAAACATTACGAGCAATTCTTTCAAATAGTTTTTTTAAGTTTTTGTCATAAAAATAGTTTTCAAAGAAAAAAAGACCAAAACAGTTTTTTTTTGTTTTAATTTTTTTTTTTTTTTTGGAATTTGGAACTCTAATCCCCAAACTCCACCATTTAACTATAAACTCTAAATCTAGAATAATTAACCCTAGGAAAATAAGTTTATATTTATCTCTTTAATGAAACATTTTTTATTATTTTTAGGGCTATTCTAAAGTATTTCTCTAAGTTATTTTCTTAATTCATGTTAAAAATCCTGAAATTCCTAATACTATATTTATAACAAACTATGAGTATTAGAAAGTTTTGTAGAAAACACCTACTTGTGGTATTAGTGTGCTTGTCCTTGTCAGTTAATTAATTACTCTGATGTTACAGGACTATTGATAGTTTAGCTGTCGGATATGGTAAAGGCAGACTCACATGCTTCCTTGGTGATCTTAATGCTATTTCTGATGTGGTATCTACTTTCCTTCACGTTCATCTTTATCTACATTCAATATTATTTACTTATTTCCTGGTTTTGACACAATCTATGGACCAGATGCCAGCAGATATGGTAGTAAATTCGATTATAGTATCGATGGCCGCTCAAACCGGGAAACAAAAAGAGACTATTTATCATGTGGGTTCCTCGCAAAGAAATCCGTTGAAGAATGAGAAATTACCTGAAGTAGCATACGAGTGTTTTACTACCAAACCATGGACTAACAAAGATGGGAAGCAAGTTCATGTCAGGAAAATAGAGATTCTGAGTTCTATGCCAAGTTTCCACCGATACATGGCCATACATTACTCGATTCCACTAAAGGTACATAAGAGCATCATCAACCCTAACACCCCTTATTTTTTTTGAACTTTTTTAAAAATAAATAAATAAACGAATCAATTGCGGACCGCCACGTGTCAGTGGGACCCGCAAACAGTGCAAACACAGCTCTTAAACAAGCTTCACAAAAAGGGGTGCTTAATTTTTTTGTGGATCGTACCCACTATTATATTAATTTTTGGTTAAACACCGTCCTTAAAGATGCTCTAATTCTTAGATTTTGGATTGTTAATTTTTGAAATGGAACGATGTGAATGACGCATTTCATTAATTTCATAATTTTTTAATCAGTTAACTTAGATAAAATGCAATACTCATTCTATTAATTCCACAATAATTTTTAAAAATACAAAGAAAAATATTTCTGAACATTTTTCTACAATTTTGATAAAAGTGAATGGAATGAATATATTTCATTTTCAACCAATTCCCTTCCCTTTTGTAACCAATTCCTCTACAGTTCTACTTCATGGTTGCCATTTACAATGTTAAATTTTTGAATAAGCGAGAATGTTTCCTAATTCATGATTCTTTTTGCTTTATTCCAGGGACTTGCAGTACTGAACATGGTACTTTGCAAGCTGTTGGATAAAAACGTTAAGGATTTTCATAGGAAGATAAATCTTGCATTTCGGCTTGTTGATCTCTATCAGCCTTACCTCTTTTTCTATGGGGTGTAAGTGACTTTTTGAGCTTCTCAGTTTTTTTTCTCTAATCTAATGTAGTTTGAGATTTAAAATATATGTTATGCTATGTGATTACATTTTTGCAGATTTGATGATTCAAACACAGAAAAACTGCAAAGAATGGTGTTGAAGGCGGGAGTCGAAACTGAGATGTTCTATTTTGATCCAAAGATTATCAATTGGGACGACTATTTTGTGAATACACATATTCCTGGGCTGGTTAAGTACGTTTTCTAGTGATATCATTTCCATAATATTATTTTATCGTGTTCAAAAGAGTAGAAACTATGCGGAAAATATACTACTCGTTTGATCTGTTTTCATTTGGCTATGTTTTCAAAACTGTGTTATTTACCTGGGTTGTTTTTTGTTTCTAATTTCAGCATATGTATCTCTAAAATGGAGTTATTTTTTCAATATAGTTTTGTATGAGATAAGAAGTCATTTAATCGTTGTACTTTTATCTCTTTTAGCAACATTCCACTTGATCGTTGACAATCGAGAAACTTCAAACTTTGCATTCTCCTTCTCTAAAATTATTCTGAGTCGCTAGTTATTTCACTAATCAAATTTACGTATTTAACCTAAAATGCATTGTTCTATCAGTATCACCTATGTAAAGTTTAGCTTCATAACAAAAGAACATTTATCAATAACAACAGCTCAAATATACTTATCTAATCTAAATAAATTACTCTATCACCTATGTAAAGTCTAGCAATACAAGTGTGGATCAAATGGATCTAACGGTTCAAAACATATGTTTGAATGATGAAAATTGATAAAAACGGTATAAAATACTGTATAAAGTTTAACATAATTTATAGAAAATTTAAATTACTATTTATTTTTATAAATAAAAATAATTTTAAATAGAATAAATATAAATTTCATTCAAAATCTAATAGAAATTACTTTATATATATAATTATTTTGAGATTTAAGATTATTTATTCGAGATTTGGAGATTTAGGTATACGTTAGAATTTAGTTCGGTTCTACTCGATTGTCGGTAATCAGAATTGGAGATTTAAATCTCTTTCAAATGTTTATAATTTTTGTAGAGTAACTACTGTAATTAATTGTCCATAATTTCAATATATTTCATATTTTAATAAAAAAATATTTGATATTTTTATTATTTTAGTAATGCTTTTTAGATTGTATGTATTGAATATTATCCTAATTTAGTAATTCAATAATTTAATAACTTTAAAACTATACATTTAATGCATTAACGCAGTTTTTATTACAAATATATAAAATAATGATACTTATCTTATTCTGATAGTGGAAAAATGTGTCAAATTAGATATAAATAATATTATGGAGTAATAATATATTGAATGTTAAAAGTTAGTAATAACGGGAAAACCGGCGTACACTGATATAGAAGAGTGTTTTCATTTAAACTATCTATTATATTTTCATAAGAATTAGAACAACCAGTGAATCTCTCATTTTTATTTACTATTTACTATAATGCTGTAATTGTTGAATGGAGAAATCAGTACTGGTCCTGGAGTTCCTTTTCTTACAAAACAGAAAGTTTAAGAAAAAACAGAGCATGAGGGTATGTTCGAATGAATATATATATATATATTGCACCTAAAACAAAAAATCAACTAAACAGCCACAAAAGAGTAAAACTCGACAATAATGCCAAATGATTAGGGTGTATGAAATTCCAGTACGATGCATTTAAAAGTTTAATGTTCTTATGCAGAGCCGTGCCTAGAGTTTGTGTTGCCGTAAGCACAATAAAAATTTAGCTGAATGTATAAATTCTTTTAATAAGTAAACAAAACTTTCAAAGAAATTAATTTATAGAAAAACTGTTTGCTGACATAAAATAACCTGTTTATAATACAACAAAACAAATGTAAATTTATATCGAACTATGATACATAATGTGGTAGTTAGAATTAAAAATTATGTAGTATAATTTATTCGAAGTAAAAAAAATGGAATAAAATAAAAATACCAAATAAGAAGTTAATGAAAATATAACTCATTGTAATTGTCGCGAAGGTTAATATAAACAAGTGTCAGAAAATAGTTAAATGTGTAAGAAGAAATATATACTTATATAATATGAAACCATATTTGTAAATATGCCTCCAAAGTTTATTTGAAATCAAATTGATGCCCTAAACCATTGTTTCTTTTCAAACCAAATAGGCACACGTGACACGGCACTGTTTCTATGTACCTTTTATTCCCACTTAGTAGTACACATATGTACACAGAGATAACACAACACACTGCATAATAATATATAAAATAACATTAGCATATATACTTATATGTATCCAGGTGGTGTATATGGCTTCTATTTTTAAAATAAATACATACTTAACATTTTTAGTTAAATAAACATACTCATTGATTTGTAATTAATAAGTATATATGTATGTCAGGCAGCATCGTCAACTTAGTATATATGCTAATCTTTAATAAGAGGTGTAGTCCACTAATAGACGTTTTTTCTGAGTATGCAAAGAAACCTTAAACAAGGATTTATATCCATATAAAGACATGTTTAACCCAGTTTCTTAGGTGGGTTTCTTGCACTGTTTGCGGGTTCCACTGACATGTGAGACCCGTAAACAGTGCAAGAAACCCACCTAAGAAACTGGGTTAAACATGTCTTTATATGGATATAAATCCTTGTTTAAGGTTTCTTTGCATACTCAGAAAAACGTCTATTAGTGGACTACACCTCTTATTAAAGATCGCTTACAAAAATTCTGAATTAAAAATTAATTTTGAAAGATTTTTACACTGTTCATGAGCTCCACTGATACATGGTGACTCGCGATTGGTTCTCTTTTTATTTTTATTTTTTATTAGAATAAAAATAGAGAAAAAGTTAAAAAATCATTTTGGGTTTCTTGGGTTAAAGATGATTTAAGTGTGCTGAAACATCTTGGTGTGCCAAACCAGTCTAACTCGAGCACAGTGTTCTGGACTATTTTCTCTTTATTCATTGGAGGCTGCTCAAGGAGCCATCGCAGTCCCTTGAACTCATGTCAACTATTTTTCACTAAAAAAATCTTCCATAATTTATAAGAAATTAGCTAGTTAACCATGATTAGAATGGTACACTAAACCAATTAATCCAAGTAAATCAACTATATAGTACTCTAATAATATCATTACATATTGCTGTACCGCTATCTCTTATAAACTATTATTGTTCTATATATGTTATTAATCGGATTCACTTTTCAATATGCGATTGCTTATCTATATCACCATGTTTTACAAATGTGTGATTGAATTCCTAGCCACCAGAAAATAGTAGGCAGTTCACTTTATTAAAAAGAAAACATTATATCTTAGTGATATGGGAAAACATTGTCACTTTAACATAAACAGTATGGACATAGTTTTCAAACATATAATATACAATATGGATTGATGTTGAACCGACGTGGAGTTCATTGACAAATATTAGAAAAGGTTTAAAAAAAAAGAACATGTGGGAAAAGTATTATGAGATTCTGGAAAGACTCTGTCAGCCACAGTGTATTACGTTTAGGAAAAATAGATATTAATCACAAAAAATAATTCAAAGACCATTTCACTGTAACATATGTTTGTTTTGTCTGCAACTCTTTCAATCTCATCTTCTTGTATAAATATATTATTGGGAGACCAATCTCTCCATCAACATTCTTCTCTGTTATCTCTCGTTTTAACCTTTGACCCTATACGTGTAGTGTCGTACTCATCTCTCTCTCTCGCTCTCCCTCTTCTCGAGACTGTAGGGCAGTGCCAATTCCACCACTTGCGTGTGTAAGCAGAGATAGAATCTTAAAGGGATCTATAAAGTATCTTCCTTTCTTCTTACTCACTCTTTCTATATATATATATATTAATGTTTGGGACTCTAGCTTCCGGAGAACTCGAAACCGCCAGATTAAGAACATGGTGCCACACGGAGGGGATGGGGAAGGAGAAGAGGTGACTGAAACGGAGCCGTTTCAGGAGACGCAGAAACTCGTTGTGGGGTATGCTCTGACTTCTAAGAAGAAGAAGAGTTTCTTGCAGCCCAAGCTTGAAGTCCTCGCTAGGTAATCAAATAGAACTACACAAATGTTACATGCAAAATTTTGTTACAATCTCTGATGTGTTTCGTTTCCTGAGACGACTGTTCTCTTGTTTAGCGTTTAAACAGAACCGACAATGTCTTTTTCTACTTTTAAAAGTATATACTTTTAACATTTTTCCCTAGATTTGGTTAATGTTTCCTTACTCTTGTTTTGGTAAGAGCTTGCCTAATTCTATTGTGGAGGACCATAGCCACTAGCTATTGTCTTGTCATGTGCCATGTTTTTGTCCTTGCTTAGACTTATACTAGTATACTTGTGGTATCAGGAACCTTGTTTCTATGGGAATATTCCTTGTTTTAGTCCTTTTGGATTAGTCCCTGTTGAAGTTTGACTTTACCCTCCTAAAAAATAAAACAATACTTGATGTTTTGCCTTTTCTATAACTTGGAAAACTTCTCAGCCACATGGGTTTTTAAGTTTAAAAAATGACTGATTCTACTTAACATATATCTCAAACAAGGATCTAATACTTTTGCTTCTTTCTAATCACCCCATAGCTTTCAGGCTTTTTTTTTCTTCTTTTTCACCAGAGTTTTTGAACAAAAGTGCTGACAGTACTACTTTTGTGTCTATTTTAGGAGAAAAGGCATTTACTTTGTCGCCATTGATTTAAACCGTTCACTTTCTGAACAAGGGCCATTTGATGTCGTTTTGCATAAGGTTTGTGAGAACTACAACAATGCTTTCAACATGAAACCTTTCTGCTGGAAATCTAATGAGTTATATGATTCTGCGTTTGTAGTTGCTGGGAAAAGAGTGGCAAGATGTTATTGAGGTTAGTGACTGCCTTTTGGTTAGAGAATAGTTTCCATGTCATGAGACTAGTGTAGTCTCACACAATATCTTGTTCCACAATCTCATCCTTTCCTTACTATGCTTGTAGGATTATCAGCAGAAACATCCTGAAGTGACTGTGCTTGATCCTCCAGGTGCAATACAACGTATACGTAATCGACAATCCATGCTTCAGGGTTTGGCAGATTTAAATCTGTCTGATTGCGGCGGTAATATAATTCACATTTTGTTCTCTTTGACATTAAGATCAAGTACTTGTGTAACTTTTCTATATAAGTGATTTTGGTAAAATCTTTGTAGGCAGCATTTTTGTTCCAAAGCAAATGGTTGTCTTGAAAGATTCAGCATCTAGTGCTGATAAAGTTGTGGAAGCTGGTCTTAAATTTCCACTAGGTACAACAACTTAACATATGTCTTTCCACTAAACTTGGTCCAAACTTGATTCTTGTAACTTTGTCTCAGTTGCAAAGCCACTCTGGATCGATGGAACTGCAAAGTCACATCAGTTGTTCTTAGCTTATGACAGGCGCTCACTTGCAGAACTTGATCCGCCTTTAGTCCTGCAAGAATTTGTTAATCATGGTACTATTGTGTTTTACGCTACACTTTATATTTCAAGGGACATAAACAGTTATTTAAAACTTTAATGATTTTTTTAAAACAATTTAGAAGCCTATAGCTATATATATAACTTTCAAAATATTCAGGGGTCAAAACCAATGTTTTACTGGATTGTTTCCAGAACCGGTCTCGTGTCTCAAATTATTGAATGCATTTTACTTCACATTTTGGTGTCTGAAGGTGGAGTTATGTTCAAAGTTTTTGTGGTGGGTGATACTATAAAAGTTGTGAGACGGTTCTCTCTACCAAATATTAGTAACTGCCAAAAAGCCAAAGTTGATGGCATCTTCCAGTTCCCGAGAGTTTCTTCTGCTTCTGCTTCAGCGGATAACGCAGACTTGGACCCTAGTGTTGCTGAGCTGCCTCCAAAGCCTCTTCTAGAGGTCCTTGTGAAAGAGCTACGAGTATTATTGGTATAAACTTGCTGCTTCTTTCACATTTTTGCCAATGCAAGTCTGTTTCTTGTTTTGTTTTGAGTTGTTACTGATTTGTGTTGATAGGGACTTCGGCTTTTCAACATAGACATGATCAGGGAACATGGGAGCAAGAATGTGTTTTACGTTATTGACATCAATTATTTTCCTGGTTTGTATTTGAAGCCTGTTTGTGTAGTGTGGATATGATTTTGTTAAATAAAATGAAATTGTAGACTTTGAAAATCTGCATTTTGCAGGTTACGCAAAGATGCCAGATTATGAGCAAGTATTTGTAGATTTCTTCCACAATATGGCGCAAGCCAAACAGAAGAAGATACATTGTAAATGAAGAACATCTGTACTTCTAAGGAGTGTTTTAAACTCATGTAAGGAGCAGTGGGAAAAGGATAATGTCTAAACTAATGATGGATTTGTACAGATTTAGCTCTCATCCCTTTTTTTTGTTCAATAGCTCTCATCCGTTTTGGAAGCTTTATCAGATAACAAGTTTTGATTAGTGATTCTGAGTACGTATTTTTAACAATTCAAAACGTTTTAGAGAAGTTGCTATTGGACTGAAACCGAAATCTGAACCAAACACTTAACAGAAAAACTTGAATCTTTATTCAAACGGCAAAATATCCATTATGTAAAATACTATTTCAGATTATAAATATTATTCAAACTTGAAACAAATCCAAAAATAGTCAAAAAATAAAAAACTTAAAAACTTAAATAAAATAAAATAAAAATCTTAAAAACTTAAATAAGAAAAAAATTGATCTAAGAATCGAAATTAGTATCCAAATAAATAGTGGAAACATAAATAAATATTTTAAATATTTAGTTTTATGTTTATTTTGATATAATATCTAATACTTGAACTCAAAGTATTAATTAAATGAAATTGAATGAGTTTAAATCGAAAATATATATATTTGACACAGATAAAATGTAGTTGAATCCAAAGTATTATTAATCAAACATGATTCATACTTGAATAATTCAATGAGACTTATGAGACTGAATCAATACGACCAAAAGAATCTCGGTTAGTTACATAAACCAAACCAAATAAACCGGTTCGATCAAATTGATTTCGTCAACTCTTCCTCCTGTCTAAAAACGCAATCCTTTAAAACCTTTTCCTCTGTTGGCTCCTCTTCAGTCTTCTCGTTCCAACAATGTCTCTCCTCCTGCGAACTCTCCCTCTTCGACCTTCTCTTTTTCTCTCCGCCACCGCCAACGCCGCCGTTCTCTTCTTCTTACCCAAACTGAGAAACCCACTTCCCAGAACCCGAAGAACCTTCTCCAATTCCACCGCCGCAGCAGCTACCTCCAGCGACGCCGTAGTGAAACCGCCTCCTCCTCATCCTCTTACTCCGTCGGTTCTCAGGTGGGTTTCGCGCACAGAGCTTTGTGGTGAGTTATCAGTCGACGATGTTGGAAAAAGAGTCCACCTTTGCGGGTGGGTCGCCCTCCACCGAGTCCACGGAGGTCTCACTTTCCTTAACCTTAGAGATCATACCGGCATTGTCCAGGTCTTCAATCTCAACTAAATTCTTCCACTTTGTATCAATATCTAGAAAGTTTCTTCTTACCAATGCACTTTCTACTCTGCGTTAGTTTCTTATCGGTTTGTGTAACGCAAAGATGACTACTTTGAGGACTTTATGCTTTGTTAATGTTCCAAAATCTTATGATCTTAGGTTAGGACGCTTCCGGATGAGTTTCCTGAGGCGCACGGCTTGATCAATGACATGAGGCTTGAGTACGTTGTCTCGGTGGAAGGTACTGTTCGTACTAGGCCAAATGAGTCCATCAACAAGAAAATGAAAACTGGTGTCATTGAGGTATATGCTTTCTCTTCTCTCATTCAGCTTAGCTTCATGTATATATATGTATATGCTATATGTTTGGGTTTTCTCAAAAGTTAGTATGGTTGCATTAGGTAGTTGCAGAGCATGTTGAAATATTGAATCCTGTGAGGTCAAAGCTTCCCTTCCTCGTTACTACTTCTGACGAGACAAAAGATTCAATTAAAGAAGATATTCGCTTAAGGTGCAATATTAGCTATCTTTCATGGTTGGTCTTTTTGTATTGAACCTCTAAGTGCTTACTGCTGATGCTTTTGGATATGTTAGATATCGATGTCTTGATCTACGCCGTCAGCAAATGAAGAATAATATTGTTCTTCGCCATAATGTGGTGAAGCTGATTAGGAGGTATCTAGAAGACATGCATGGGTTTATTGAGGTACTTCCTTCTCCATTTTGAAAGAGGCTCTGCGTAGTTTTCTTTTTTTTTTGTTGTATACTTTCAGTTTTTTTTCATCTTGATTTTTTGTTTGTGTTAGATTGAAACTCCAATACTCTCTAGATCTACTCCAGAAGGTGCTCGAGATTATTTGGTTCCCTCAAGAATTCAGGTGCATTTTACTTCTTTTCCATCTTGATTATTTTCTTCAGAGAATTAAGTTCCCCACAGGCCACAAGTATAAGCTTTCATCATAGTTTATAGATCTGATTCTGTCAAATGTTTCTTTCGAAGTCAGGAACATTTTATGCTTTGCCACAAAGTCCTCAGCTCTTCAAACAAATGTTAATGGTCTCTGGTTTTGACAAATATTACCAGATAGCAAGGTATGTTTATGATTTTTGGCTCTTAAGCATGTTTAAGAATAAGAATCCCTGTTCAAATAGGACTGTTCATGCAAATGATCGTTATCTCTTACTTTTTATTTTGGTATTTATCAGATGTTTTAGAGATGAAGATCTAAGAGCCGATAGGCAACCTGAATTCACTCAGCTTGATATGGAAATGGCTTTCATGCCTATGGAGGATATGCTGAAGCTGAATGAAGATCTTATTCGTAAGGTTAGGGTTCCATGGAGCTAGGTTTAGTGATTTTTGTCTTTTGCAACAGTGACGCAAGAATGTTGTACAAATTTGTTGCTTCGTGATGTGTTTATGTCCTGTAATTCTGTTCCTCATTTTTTACGTGAATCTCTTCTTCACTTTAATGATAGTTTGGTGAACTTTCACCACTTTTTTAATTGTTTGACCTTCTTGTGCAGGTCTTTGGAGAGATCAAAGGTATCCAGCTACCTAATCCATTCCCAAGACTGACGTATGCTGATGCAATGGATCGATATGGGTCAGATAGACCAGATACAAGATTTGATCTTGAGTTGAAAGACGTAATATCATCTGCATCTTGACTGTTTAGTTACTGATACAAAGAAGTATATAAATGTCTCTTTGCCTGCTTTTGTTTTCTGCAAGGATATAATTGCTTATGCTGGTTTTTGTCTTGAACTAGGCAGTGCGTCCTAGAGCTATTTCCCCGTTTTTGTACAGAAGCATTGAAGTCTATTTTAAAGTTTAAACTCCAAGTTTATGAAATTGCAGGTGTCAGATATTCTCACAGAATCGTCTTTCAGGGTTTTCACGGAGGTCCTTGAAAGTGGTGGGATCATTAAAGTACTATGTGTGCCTTCGGGTGCTGAAAAGTATTCAAACTCATCTCTCAAAAAAGGAGATGTTTACAATGAAGCAATAAAATCTGGAGCAAAGGGCCTGCCGTTCTTGAAGGTCTTGGATACTGGTAAATAGATATGTCATGCCCACTTATTCTCTCTATCATTCTTTTTTTAATAATAGTCATGCATAATTATACTTTGTACATTCAGCTTTGATTAGGTCTATAAACTTCTGGTGCAGGCGAGGTCGAGGGAATTGCAGCATTAGTGTCTAGTTTAGACTCGGAGAGTAAAGCAAACTTTGTGAGACAATGTGGAGCAAAGCCTGGTGATCTTATTTTATTTGGAGTGGGTCCTGTTACTTCTGTTAATAAAACCCTAGACAGGTTAAGACTCTTTGTAGCCCATGACATGGATTTGATTGACCATGTAAGTTCCTTAATTTGCCAGTCACTTCTTTTTTCCCTCTTAATGACAGTTTATCAGATTAACACCAACACCATATCATGTTTATTATATAGTCCAAGCACTCCATTCTGTGGGTAACAGATTTCCCAATGTTTGAGTGGAATGAACCAGAGCAGAGGCTTGAGGTCCGTCTGTTCTTAATCTGATATATGAGATCAGATTAAAGGCCAGATATGTTGTTTGCTAATATGAAAATTCCTTTCTCTTCAGGCATTACATCATCCCTTCACAGCTCCTAGGCCTGAAGATATGGATGACTTACCTTCTGCAAGAGCACTCGCTTATGACATGGTCTACAATGGTGTTGAGGTAAACAAAACAGCTTGGCCATTTACTTCTTTTTCTTTTTCTGGAACAATGGTTTTGGAGATTTTTTTGGTACACTGTCTTGATGTTTACTAGATTGGTGGAGGAAGTTTAAGGATATACAAGCGGGATGTCCAAGAAAAGGTTTTGGAGATCATTGGCATCTCAGCTGAAGAAGTAAGAATCATTTTCTTTTTGTTCATTTGAAATAAGTTACGTCGATATATGTAAGCCGTGTTTCATGTTTTTTCTACAAACAGGCTGAAGCAAAGTTTGGCTATCTTCTTGAGGCTCTTGACATGGGTGCTCCTCCTCATGGTAAGTAAATTTCGAGGGCTCAGTTAAATCTCAGATTAAGGAAATAAACAATACCTGACCTTTACTGTCCATGTCCTTTGATGTGTTAATCAACCCGTAGAAACTTTCGTCCTAGAGTCTTTAAGGCAAAATGGGGTTATATTTTGTCTGAGACTTTGTCAATAACTTGATGGCACTCTCGTGATGATGATGTTGCTAAAGAAGATTGTTCAAGCATGGTTGATGAAGCATTGGTATTTGATATATTATTGCAGGTGGAATTGCTTATGGATTGGACAGGATGGTGATGATGCTGGCAAGTGCGAGTTCCATAAGGGATGTAATAGCTTTTCCAAAGACAACCACAGCGCAATGTGCCCTAACCAGAACTCCCTCGGAAGTCGATCCAAAGCAGCTCCAAGATCTCTCCATTCTCACCAAATAATAGCGCTCTCAACACAAGCAGAGCATTGTATCTTTGTTTGCTCCGAAAAGAGGATCAATGTAGAGATGTGGTAATGGTATCTCTCTTGCCAAAGCTCTTGTCCACATCTCTATATACCCTTAACACCATTGGTTACTGATTTTACGTAAAATTTGTATGGATATCACTTTTTGAAACGGTATTTGCAGGATTTCCACTTGAACAAGTGATTATAAGAGATAAATATTACCTATATTTTGGTGTTTCAGACAGTTCATATAAGAAAAGATCAGATCTCACGTACCTGACTAAATGTTTGAGACAAGCTCTTCAAGATATCATACATACCTCCGAGACAGAATGTGATTGTTGGTTCCTTAGCTAGAATTGCACGATTTTTCATAAGAATTTTTGGTGGTCATTCTATTTCCGTCTAGATTTCATGTCACCTTTTGGGTAATATAATGACATTTCATTAAAAAAAAAACAGAAAATAATAAAATATAAAAGATCACTTTTCAGAAAAGTAAAAGTATAAAACTCAGCAATAAACTCATACTGCTTTGTCTCGTCAGATGTCTTTATTCTGTGGTGGCTTTCCAACTGGTTCTGGTTTTGTTTGGAGTTTGTTGGTGCCTTGACCTGTTTTCTACAACGGTGCATCGTCTCGAAGATAATGGGTTATCATTGGCTTTTATTCGGTGAAAATGTTTTATTTGAAGTATTATAGTTGCTTTTTTAAGTGTTGATGGTTAATGTGGCATGCAGATTCTTCTGTCTTTTGAATTGGTTATCAAGCTAGCTAGGTGGTTTTCCTTTTGTTTGATGCTCCTTCTCGGGTCGTTTGGTTGTTCCTTTGTAAGCCTTCGGTTTTATGGATATACAAACTATTTCTTTTTCCTCTAAAATCATGAAACTCTTTTTTAGTTATAGGGTTTAAGTGTGATTTATCTTTTGTCTTTGTGTATCCGTATATGTATTTTAGTTTTTCTTCTTTATGGGATATCTTCATAAAAATGTAGAGAAATTCCCTTAGATATCATTTTTTAGTTTGTTCTTCACAAAATAATTCTGAAAAAAATAACTAAAATAAGTTTTTTTTAGAAGCTAAATCTTTTATTTATATGTATTTATACTTTTAGGGTTAACTAATTTATATTTTAAGGTTTAGAATTAAAGAGTGGGTTTAGCGATAGGTTTCAAATTTAAAAGAAAAAGAAAATTGAAAATTTCAAAAAAAAAATTATCTTGGTCATTTTATTTTTCTAGGGTTATTTTGTGACAAAAACTTAAAAAAAAATTATTTTAGAGAATTGTCATTTTATATATTCGAACTCGTATTTCATTTTTAAAGTAATATAAAATCAAAAGGAAAAAAACGGTTAGAAAGTTTGTCACAGGAGTTAATAATAGGAAGCTGGAAGTTAATTAATTGTTTGAAGTTTTTTCTCGGAATTTTCAAAAGAAAACGGTAGTCAAAAAAAGGAATCCTCTATTCTTGCCACATGTCACTGTTCCGTAAGTCAGTCGTCACTTGAAGTAACCGCTTGTTGCAGGCGGTCCCCAAGTCAACTCTCGCTTCCACAAAATTTGCTTACGCAACTCAAACTAATACGCAAAGCTCACAGCCTCACATCAGTAGATAGATAGATAAATTATACATACATGTGTTATACAGACATATCTTTATAGAGATGCTCAAATATCAGAATCGTGCGTGCCTTTTAAGGAATATGTAGCTTGCAGAATTACATATGTACTTATCTCATCCTATGTTTCCACAATTTCTTCTTATAATCATCTCTTTTGTCTCCTTTTCCAGAAAAATTCACCAATAATTCTTGCTATTTTTTTTTTGTCCAATTTACCCGAATATTCCCAAGTTTTTTTTCCTATCTTGTTGTTCTATATAAAGCAATACCACAATTCTCATTATTACACAATGAAAATCTCTTTCTCCTGAGTTTATGTTGTTGATCACAATGAGCTTCTTACTGAAAGTTCTTGTTGCCTTTGTGACATTATTACTTTTAGTGTTTGTAATAACAACAGAATCAGCTCCTGAATCTGCTCTTGTCACCAATCTTCCTGGTTTCAGTGGCTCTTTTCCTTCAAAACACTACTCTGGGTAAAAATTTAGTTCTCTGTTTTCTTTCTTTTAAGCTGAATTTTGTACAACGGCCAAAAATAGTTCTCGTTTATTTCCAATTTTGTACTTTAGATCATGTTAGAACATATTTATTAGGAGGTTTTTAGGGAGGGGTTTTTAGCGGAAGTTAAGAACTTAACTTCCGCTAAAAACTCCTCCCTAAGAACTCCCAATGGACATGTTCTTGTACCTTTTTGCATTTTTCGAGGTTCTAAGTTATTCTTTGGTTTTGATTCTAAAGGTACGTGACAATTGATAAGGAGCATGGGAAGAATCTGTGGTATTACTTTGTTGAATCAGAGATGAATCCATCGAAAGATCCGGTCGTACTCTGGCTCAATGGTGGTCCAGGTTGCTCAAGCATGGATGGATTTGTGTACGAGCATGGTCCTTTCAACTTCGAACCAGCAAAGACAAATAATTGTCTCCCACTTCTGCATCTTAATCCTTATAGTTGGTCAAAGGTAAATTTTCGAAGTCTATAAATCGTATAAAATATTTACTATTTCTTTTTACCTAGTTGTAAATAATTTTTTAATGCACCGATTTGTTTTTATTATCAGGTGTCTAACATAATATACCTTGATTCACCTGTTGGTGTCGGATTCTCTTACTCAATGAATGAATCTGACTACATAACCGGTGATGTGAAAACCGCGGTTGACTCTCACGCGTTTCTTCTCAAGGTAAAACCAAACAAATGTTTACACTTTACATTCACAAAGCCGTAGAACTTAATTACAATGAACTCATAAACCATATACTGTATTTAATTTAAATTTTAAAGAGACCCTTTTTAATTTAATGTTATGTTGGAAAAGAAAAAGCTATATACTCCTCTTTAAGTGTAAAGCTTTATAAGATTTTAATTGATGCTATCAAAATGAGAGCTTAAACGAATATTTTCACTCAAATTACCATGAAAACTCTAACAACTAATTGAATTTTCAAAAAATAAATTTAGAAAAATAAAAAAACGATTTTCAAAAACGATTCCAGTAACAAAAATAATCAAAAGAGTTCTTACAGAAATTGGAATTTTCAGAGAGAAATGTATCTCTTTGAATAATCAATTCAACTGAAAGATTGAGTTGACTTGTAATAAAATGACAAATTTCACTACTATTCAAATATTAAATTTAAATTTATTTTAAATCTATTGTTATTGAACTTGACATTTCATAAATTATTCTAAAAATCTATTATTATTGGAAATATACTTTAAGTTATGAGTTTTTTAAAGTTTTAAATGAAAGTGTTTGAAAGGAGTTTATTAACTGAAAAAATAAGAATCCAAATCCTATTGTTTTAGTTAAGATTTTAAAGTGATCTAACAAAAAATCATATTAAACTCTTTAATTCATATACAATCATTTAAAAACTCATTAAAAAATCAAATCACTTCATGCAACCCACCTAAGTTTCTAGGTGTTATTCAGATCACTAAATGCTTCTTCCGAATGTGTTGATCACTAGTGGTTCCAGATGTTTCCCGAGTTTCAGTCGAATCCGTTTTACATCTCTGGAGAATCTTATGCCGGAGTTTACGTCCCAACTCTGGCTTCAGAAGTTGTCAAAGGTAATTTACCTTCTACCCCTTTCATGAATAAACATAACGACCACACCACACATCTTCCTGACCTTTTTCCTCCATTTTGTTTTGGTTATGTTGCAGGGAACAAAGAAGGGTTAAAGCCAGCTCTTAATTTAAAGGTAACGATATAAAACGAGTCAAGATTCAGTTTCATGAATTGTCCTTGGTTTCATACAACAAGGATTGGATGCAGGACCGTCTCGTATTATTTTCGGGTCATGTTCAAAAAATATTAATGATATATTTAATAATATAATAAAGTAGTTTTAAAAATTTATATATTATAAACTTTAAATTTAATAGAAATGTCTAAAAATTTAAAGTTCTATATCATAATTTATATATTTATGTTTAAAAATTCTAATTTTTTATATATTTTGATTCTGATCATGTTCGACCGCTCCATCTGCACGTGCTGTTAGACGGTCCTGATTGGATGATTTGTTCTTGTTTTGGAACAGGGATATTTGGTTGGAAATGGAGTTGCAGATTCCAAGTATGACGGTAACGCTCTTGTCCCGTTTGCACACGGGCTGGGACTAATCTCTGATCAGCTCTTTGAGGTTTGCTTAATGGATTCTCACTTGTTCTTCCACTTCTTTTCTGGTTAATATAACTAACACCTAACGAGAAAACCCGCAGAACGTTACAAAAGTTTGCAATGGAAATTTCTATGACAATTTTGAACCTGATTGCGAGGAACAGTTGGCTAAAGTTTCAACGGTAAAATATAATTAACGTTCTCCAATATGTTAATTTAAAGACATTTAAGAATAATATTGTGTGATCATATATAGTTTTTTTATTTATTTATTTCAGGATATTGACAGGTTGAACATATACAACATTCTTGAGCCATGTTACCATAGAACATCGCTATCCGCATTTGACATAAAATCGCTGCCTTCAAGTCTTCTTCAGTTAGGCAAAACTGAGAAACCTTTGGCTGTAAGAAAAAGAATGTTTGGTCGAGCGTGGCCTGTTCGTGCGCCTATTCTTCCAGGCATTGTTCCTAGCTGGTCTCAACTCCTTGCTGACGTCTCTGTTCCTTGCATCGTAAGTAAACAAGAAAAATAAAATAATGCCTCTCTCTCTCTCACTCTCATACCACTTCATAGTATAAAGATGAAAAAGTCTACGTTTTATATTTGAAGGATGATAGAATTGCAACAGCTTGGCTAAATGATCCAGCGACCAGGAAAGCTATTCATGCTAAAGAGGTGGTCTCAGACTCTGTTTTGATCCTACTGCTATATACTATATCCGTTCCCGAAAATAAGATTTTCTAGTATTTTCATGTTTATTAAGAATATAATAAATATTTACAGTTTAATTTATAATTTATTTTTTAATACACTTTCCAACAACTATCCACCAATAAAATTTAATCAATTCAAATATTCACAATTAATGTTTATCAAAAATATACAAAGTACCTTAAAAATATAGAAAATCTATTTCTGTGAAACAAAAATAAAATCCAGAAAATCTTTACTTTCTAGAACAGAAAGAATATTAAAAAAACAACCGGACCACTGATGTGCTGGAATATTTTACAGGAGAGCGAGATAGGACAATGGACACTCTGCACTGGTAAGCTAACGTTCCATCACGATGCAGGAAGTATGATTAGTTTCCATAGAAACCTCACTCTAAGTGGATATAGAGCTCTCATTTACAGGTACTTCAAACAAAACTTATAACAATGCCTTTAGTCTCGAAAATTAATGAATCAAGTTTTGATTCATTTGAAGCGGTGATCACGATATGTGTGTTCCATATACTGGCTCTGAAGCTTGGACACACTCTCTTGGATACAAGGTGATTGATGAATGGAGGGCATGGATGTCAAATGACCAAGTCGTGGGGTAATCTTTTTTTTTTAGTGTAGTAATCTTTTTCTCTTTGAGCTCTAAATGTTTTCTACAATTGATGCATGTTTTCTTGCAGGTATACCCAAAGATATGCAAACAATCTCACATTTTTAACCATCAAGGCATTGAATCACAATTCTCTCTCTACTCAAATTGGAAAATGGTTGTGTTATATTCTTATGATGTTTTTTATACTTGTGTGTTGGTAATTTCAGGGTGCAGGACATACAGTTCCTGAGTACAAACCGCGGGAGGCTTTGGATTTCTAT
Organism: Sinapis alba; assembly: GCA_012274485.2. Classification (NCBI taxonomy): domain Eukaryota; kingdom Viridiplantae; phylum Streptophyta; class Magnoliopsida; order Brassicales; family Brassicaceae; genus Sinapis; species Sinapis alba. The sequence continues at coordinate 25,971 of MU106305.1, read as the reverse complement.
AGCCGATTTCTAGCAGGAAGCAAGATTTAAAAGAGTTCTCTCTATTGAAAAATTAAGTAGAGGGCATCATATCGTGTATTGACTCGTTTGAATAATAATAATAAAAAAAAAAGCATGGGCTATATTCAGCTTGTGAATGGTTGATTCTTCATTCTTCATGATAAAACACCATGCATACCTCTTCTTCCAGTAAAATTCTTGCCGTTTCTAATTTCTACAGATGAGCTCTTTGCCTTTCAAAAAAAAAATGAAACTCAAGTTGAGTCCAAAAGAGAAAAAAAAACAGCTGAAATTAAAGTGCAGTTGATAAATTACGGATTTGTTTTCAAAATAATCTACGGAGTTAAATAACTTGCATTACACTTTCGTCGGTCTGAACGTCACGTCATATTAGTTAATTGTCTTAATCAATGGTCTTAATATAGGTTTGTCAACATCCTTAATTTATATATTAATTCAGAATCATTTTTAATAATAAACCTTGGTTTAATAAATTAATAACAATTTTGTCATTTTAGCTGACAAGGCAAGTTTCCTCAGCCATCTTACTTAACATACATTTATTTAATTACTAGAAAAATTGCAATCCACTGTCACTAATACTTATTTGGGACGCTAACACTTATTAGCATATACTCCCTCCGTTTCATATTACTTGTCGTTTTATGCACACATATTAATAAAACATATAATTTTGTATATTTCCAAAATAAAACACAATTACCTATACACCTAACCATATTTCAACCAATAGAAAAATAAATTAGAAAATTTTATTAATGAATTTTGCATTGAAACTCTAAAACGACACTTATTTTGAAACGAAAATTTTTCCCTACAACGACAACTAATATGAAACGGAGGGAGTATATTCTTATATAATGTTGTAAGCCAGTTTTGTAAGAGTCGTCTGATATATTGTTTGTTACAATATATATATTAAAAACAAAATATGTGCATATTGACAAAACTATATCTCGGTTTATGTTGGTATACATATCTTCGAATAACTTATGCATATTTACAAAACTATACAAGCATGTGTTATGAAATAATTTCAATAATGTCGTTAAATACAACTCAAAACTATACAAGCATGTTTATACAACTCTATGCAAATGTATTTGTATATTAGTGAAAGTTATGATTTGCATTAGTAACCATACAAACTGAAAAACTTAATTCTAACCGGTTCGGATAAGAATTTGGTTTTGCTTGGAGTTTTAATTATCAAACCGAGAATCACTTTCTTAAAAAGATAATATCCGGCATGGTAAATATATGGTTAGGTATTAACGATACGTGATTTACCAATATGTTTTTTTTTCTTATTTGGCAAATAAATAATTTGAAGACCATTCTAAGGAAATAACTAATGAATATTTTTCTTTATTGAGCTAACAATATATCCAATGTATTTATTGTATATTTATTTGGAACTAGAGTTTGATCAGGATATGTGTGTGTTATTTTCACACACATATATATATGTATATAATATTAAATATTAGTTATATAATTTCATTTTTTGGGTTTCTTCTTCTTCTTCGTAGCTTTAGAATTTTTTTTTGATATATTGTTGAATGATGTTTTAGAGCTTTTCTCTCTAGTGTATTCACGTCTTTGCCCTTTATTTAACTGTGACTTTTAAATCTACTTCTAAATTCTCTTGACATGTTTACAAAATAAAAAAGAAATAATAAATAAAATATCATAAATACAAAAACCATTGAAAGAGGATGTATCATAGTGTTTTCCTTAGTATATGTTAGTATTTGTTATCTCCCCGTTTTCTTTCATCTATAAATTCTCTATAATTTGTAAATAGATGGATTATAAGGAAATTTGTGAATGTTGTTAATAATGAGACTGAATGTTCATTACTTTGGTTGAATGAAAAACACGAAAGAATAGATGTTATGGTTCATATTGAAATTTTTCTCTCAAGTCGTGTCCTTTTCGTAGCTCATCAAAAAGATGTAAAGTTAGTGAAGTTCATAATTCTTTTGTGAAAGTTTATTTTCTTGTTTTTTATACACAATAAATTATACTATTATTTGAGATTTATGTTATTTTGTTTCTATATTGAATAAAAAGTAGAATCAATGAAATAATATTTTAATATAATTGATTTTACTAATATATTAATATAATTGATTTTATTAAACATAAATAAACAATTTATTTTTTTTAGATAGATTTTTATATATTTTTGGTTAAGATATATTGTAGTCTTCTGGTTAAAATTAAGAAAAATTGGTATAAAAACTGTATAATTATCAAAAATTAAAATTAAACATATTTCTAAAGTTTATATATATCAAAAAGAAACAAATGGTATTAGAGCTAAAATTTTACAGTTTTTTTAAAAAATTACTTAAAAGTTTGACATATGGTAAAATATTGTTAATTTCTATTATTATATTATTTAGTGACATATTGAATATATTTATTTTAATAATAATATATGATTTATTAATATACACAAAAAATAGAAATAAAATATTATTCCATGAATTAATATTATATAAATATTTGTAATTTAACGTACTTTTCTTTATGCTTTTTTTTGATTAAATAAGTTCTTATACTAAATATTGTCATTGTCAATTATTTATAACTAAGTGTTTCGTCTGCGTATGAAAATCAAATATTTATTATTAATTAATTATCAAAAATTACAAAATTTGATTTTTATTTAATTAGTGTTGACACATTTTATTTCTTAATTTTAATGTTGTATGATTAAAATTTTTCTTTTCGGATAACAATATAAATATGTATATATATATAAATTATATTTTTATTTTTAAAACATAATCAATTTCACAATAGTTACATATAATTATTAGATAAGTGGTAATTTATTGTCAATTATTTTTATCAAATGGTAATAAAATCGAAAATCAGTCTCGCGGCTCCGAATCTAATTAATCTTGAAGGGTGATCAAGGAGATGACATTTTCTTTAGTTATGCTGGTATGTGTTGAGTCTTCGATGTTGTTGTCCACTGCACTTCCATGCTCCGATATAAGATTTATCTTTATTACTCTCGTGTTATTTCTCATTTGATTCTTCACTGAACCGCTGATCCTGATTGCAAAAAGTAAAGTCGTCGTTTTTAAAATTAGCCAGGCGAGGAACAATTGAATTTATAAAATTTAAATAAAAAGGGGTTAAACCGAACCGGAACGTGAGAGTATCTCGGTTTCAAGTAAACCGGTTGCTGCTTTCCCTTCGGACCAAACCGAAGAAGAACCCTAGTTTTATCTGTCTGAACCCACAAGACGTTCCTTTAGCCACATCTCCTGCATATTTTCTTTTTGCTCACAGAGCCAGACAAGTGTGAAAGATGTCGTCGACTCATCAGTTATCTTCTTCGATGATCTCTTCTTCCTCCTCCACTTTCTTAGCCCCTTCACTTCTCAATCTCAGGTGGGTCAGCTTTCTCTTTGCTGCTTCTGTACTCTAGGAGGATAAAGTTGACTTCTTTCTTCTTCTTTCTTTGTGGTGAAATGAAGATGAGTTCCAACTAGAAACCAATAGTTTAGTTGGCATACTGAAGAAAATGATCTTGAATTCACGGACATTGAACAGTGTATAACATTGTCATCATTTCTCTTGTGCTTCTCTCTAGTTTTGTGGTTTGTGATCGTCTCCCTCTCTTTTTGCTTCAGAACTAGAAATGTTCGCTTACCAATGGCAAAACGGGTCAATACGTGCAAATGCGTTGCTACCCCGCAAGATAAGATTGGTAACTCTTTGAAAACTTTAGCTTCATATTGACTATCTATCTGTTGCTTCAAAATAATGTGTCTTACTGTGTTTGTAGAGTATAAGACAAATGTGTCACGCAATCAAAACATGTCAAAACTTCAGGCTGGATACCTGTTCCCTGAGGTTTGTATCTGTTTCTGCTTAAGATTTTCTTTTGCTTGTTTCATCAAATGAATGTATTTCAAAACCTTTCTCATTGCTAGCTCTTGTAACAAATAAAAATGTTTATACCAAGTACACATAAGTTTGCAGTGATCTAAAAAAAAGGAATAAGCCATATTCATTGGGTTACATACTTTACATGTGCAATAAGTTAAACTATCTTCTCTGTCTTTCTTTCTATATAACGCTCCTTTCTTTTGGAAAATGCATTCAGATTGCAAGAAGAAGGTCTGCACACTTGCTGAAATACCCAGATGCACAAATTATTAGTCTTGGAATAGGCGACACAACTGAGCCTATTCCAGAAGTGATTACTTCTGCAATGGCCAAGGTACCTTTAACTGATTTTACTAATACTGCACTAGTACACATTATTTAGTTCATCTTGACAAAAGATATTACATTTTCTATATTTTTGTTTGATGGAGGAGAACTTCTCTGCAATCTAACAATGAAAACTTAATATATAACTACCCTAGAGATTGATCATGTCTTTTTTTTTTCTCTCTGGCAGAAAGCTCATGAGTTGTCCACAATAGAGGGATATAGCGGCTACGGTGCTGAACAAGGTGCAAAGGTGAGTGCACCTTCATTGCCACCTTATGCATTTGCAAGTCACCTAGCTTGAACTACTGCCAAATCCAGGAGAATATTGATTTAAACCTCTCTGAAATTTATAAATGTCTTGTAGCTTCATTTGTTAAAATTTTATCCAATCTAACCCTTAATCTCACACATTTGAATAGCCACTGAGGGCTGCTCTTGCGAAAACATACTACAGTGGCCTTGGCATAGGGGAAGATGACATTTTTGTTTCTGATGGTGCCAAATGTGATATCTCACGTCTTCAGGTTTGTTTAATTGCTGGCTGTTACTGATACAAGATCAGGAGAACTGAGCAGCTGACTCGTTATTCCACTTGTTGCAGGTTATGTTTGGTTCCAATGTTACAGTTGCTGTTCAGGATCCTTCATATCCGGTAATTGGACAGATCTGAACCCAATGTGCAGCTGTAGTCTTGCTTATTTTTTGCTTCAGTATAACATTTTAACTTTGCTTTTTCTCATCTTCTTTAGGCTTATGTCGACTCCAGTGTTATTATGGGTCAGACAGGACAATATAACACAGATGTGCAGAAGTATGGAAACATTGAGTACATGAGATGCACTCCAGAGAATGGCTTCTTCCCAGACCTATCCACTGTTGGCAGGACGGACATAATCTTCTTCTGTTCCCCAAATAACCCAACCGGTGCTGCTGCCACGAGGGAGCAACTGACTCAGTTAGTACAGTTTGCAAAGAAGAACGGATCAATCATAGTGTATGATTCTGCATATGCAATGTACATGTCTGATGATAACCCACGCTCCATTTTCGAAATCCCTGGAGCAGAGGAGGTAATAGAATGATTGATTACAAGTTTCAAAAGGTCCATTTTCTTAACAACCTTCTTCATGGTCCTTTACAGGTCGCTATGGAGACAGCTTCCTTCAGTAAATATGCTGGTTTCACTGGAGTTAGACTTGGTTGGACCGTCATACCGAAACAGCTTCTCTATTCAGACGGCTTCCCTGTTGCAAAAGACTTCAATCGAATCGTCTGCACTTGTTTCAATGGTGCATCTAACATCTCTCAAGCTGGTGCTCTTGCTTGCCTAACACCAGAAGGACTTGAGGTTAGCTTTACTTAGCTAAAGAGAGATTTCAAAACTTAACACAGTTCCCGCAAGTAATATACTTTTTTTCTTTATAAAACATTGCAGGCAATGCAAAAGGTGGTTGGGTTCTACAAAGAAAACACAAACATAATCATCGACACGTTCACTTCTCTCGGGTATGATGTATATGGAGGAAAGAACGCGCCTTACGTTTGGGTTCACTTCCCGAACCAAAGCTCATGGGATGTGTTTGCTGAGATTCTGGAGAAGACTCATGTGGTTACAACTCCAGGGAGTGGGTTTGGACCAGGAGGTGAAGGGTTTGTTCGTGTTAGCGCCTTTGGTCACAGAGAGAACATCTTGGAGGCTTGTCGGAGATTCAAGCAGCTTTACAAATGAAGATTCTTGTAATCCTTCATTATCGTTATCCTCCTTAATGACCAGGATTGAAATAAAATCGTCTCCTTTTGTTTTCTTGAATTGTAGCAACTAAGAAACAAGTGTTACAATCATTGCAAGAACGTTAATGTATCAAGTCTGAGACCGTACGAAAAAATCTAGTTATGTTTGGTCTGAAAAGGGTATTTTCGTAAATTGAGTTTAGTTGAGAAACCATGTGTCTGAACTAAAACGGTTGTCGTCTTGCATTCTCACAAGCTTCGTTGACTCTGACAATGGCAATGTCTCAGGCGAAGATGGAGCTTCGGCCTCTTGGGAATACAGGGCTTAAGGTCAGCGCAGTTGGCTTTGGTGCATCTCCGCTCGGAAGTCACTACAGTCCAGTCGCCGAAGATGATGCCATCGCCGCCGTGCGTGAGGCTTTCCAACATGGCATCAACTTCTTTGACACGTCCCCGTAATCACTTCTTCTATTCTTTCACCTCTTCAAGACATTTATTATCTATCTATCCATACAGTTTGCTACTTCTGTTTGATTATGTGAGAACGTTCAGATGAGGTTACTTCAGTGTTTAGAACTGTTGACATCGAAGTGTTGGATTCTCCATATATGTGTAGTTTTTTGAGAGTTACGATTTGTGAAGGTATTATGGAGGAACAGTTTCTGAGAAAGTGCTTGGTAAGGCACTCAAGGCTCTACAAGTACCTAGAAGTGACTACATTGTGGCGACCAAGTGTGGAAGATATGAAGAAGGGTTTGACTTCAGTGCTGAGAGAGTAAGAAAGAGCATCGACGAGAGCTTAGAGAATCTTCAGCTAGATTATGTTGACATACTTCATTGCCATGACATTGAGTTCTGGTCTCTTGATCAGGTTTACCTCTTTCCCTCTTGGTTTACTACTGTCTGTGTCATCATTTGCTAATTGTTATTTCATGGTTGCCAGATTGTGAGTGAAACAATCCCTACTCTCCAGAGACTGAAACAGGAAGGGAAGATACGGTTCATTGGTATCACAGGTCTTCCGTTTAATATTTTCACTTATGTTCTTGATCGAGTGCCTCCAGGGACGATCGATGTTGTATTATCATACTGCCATTACAGCATAAATGATTCAACGTTGCTGGATTTGCTTCCTTACTTGAAGAGAAAAAGTGTGGGTGTGATAACTGCTTCTCCATTGTCAATGGGTCTCTTTACGGAACAAGGTCCTCCTGAATGGCACCCTGCCTCCTCTGAGATCAAGGTTTGACATTTTTTTTGAAAAGAATGCAGTTCTTGTTAACAATATTTGTAGCATTCGTATTGAAACATACCGTATAAGAGTCTAGTGATAGTGTTCCAACGCTCTTACACGTAGCATGCATAGACAGGTTGTTTCTGTATATTAAATGCTATACTTGTTAGCCGGACAATTCTTATAGAGAGGGCAGTGATTGCCTAGGAAACCGCAGCTTAGCTAACCGTACAATTAAAATATCGGTTGGTCTTTGATGAGTACTAAGTAGAGGCTTGAACAGACTCTGGAATTTTTGCTTCATTTGAGGTTTGGGAGAGTAGGGGATAACTTTTGAGTTAATCGCTGGGTGTATGTTCTGTTCTTTGTTCTTTAAATTTTTACTTTGATTCTTTTCTATATAAATTATTCTCACATAGATATGATACTCAAAACCCGTTGCTGCTTTTATTGTCTTTTGTAGTCTGCGTGCAAAGCCGCAGTTGCTCACTGTAAATCAAAAGGTAAAAAGATCACAAAGTTAGCACTGCAATATAGCTTAGCAAACAAGGAGATTTCATCTGTTTTGGTTGGGATGGGGTCTGTCTCAGAGGTACATAACTTTCCTCTCAAAGTCCCAAAGTGTTACATATATCATGTGGGAATTAGATTTATGAGATGAAACAATGTGTTTTGTTCTAATCAGGTAGAAGAAAATGTTGCAGCATTTACAGAGCTTGAAGGTTTAGGTATGGATCAAGAAACTCTATTTGAGGTTGAAGCTATTCTCGAGCCTGTAAAGAATCTGACTTGGCCAAGTGGAATCAATCACAAGTAAAAGCTCTTTCTTGTTTTTGTTCACAGTAAACTATGTTCTTGCTTCTTGGAATATGCTTGATGTGTCACTAACAGTGTAATTTCTGGTTGGTATGATTAGTAAGATTTCATATGTATCAAACTAATCACAACATCCTAGCATTCATTATTGATGTGTTCAATTCTTCTGAACTAAAGAATAAGCAAATCGTCTATTGGTTGTTAGCTAGTAGTACCCAACGTATAGGGTTTCTACAGTCTGAAACAAATGCAAACTGTATCCACCCTTTGTCACTCCCTCTCACAACTCTCTTAACAACCAAAAACAATGCAGACTCCAAAACCAGTGTTTACCAAATTTCCTATAAAAAATAATCATTTTGCCAACACATAGTTTAAATAACACCAAAACCTGATAGAGAGGCATTAAATGAATGAAATGGGTTTCACATATCAAAACTCGTCAGATATTATTGGTTTTGGATCATGTCAGAATCCGTTTTGGTGTTGATCTCCTGCTCTTCTATATCTATCTTCTTGCTGATCCGGGAGTAGCAGAGTATGAACTGCTCGTGGTATACTTGGAAGAAGTCGGCAAGTCCAGATGTTTTGACACACCTGTTGTATCAGTACCACGACTGCACACTGATTCCGCTTCCAAAGGCAACTCGTCTAGTGTCTGTTCAACACAAAACCCATATGGTTATATAAAGATTTTCTTCTTATTTTTTCTGCTGAATGGAACGAGACACACAGTCTGGCTGAGAACATACCCTGTAAGCTTGCTGAAGAATGTGGAGAGTCTCTTGAGTCCGTTTCCTCTTAACTGCTATCTCATCTGTCTCTTGGAGCATTTCCTCAAACAAGTTCTCCCTGCACCAGATGATATAACTACCCAGTGATAAGAGACTACCCAGAACACAGATGTGAAGCAAATAAAACAAAACACAGGCATCACCTGTAAAGCTTCTTGATGAAGACATTGTGCAGCTCACGTTTCGTGTGGTTTACCTGAGTATGATATAGAAATGGTATCAGTATCTTCAGAAATCGGTTACTTTAAGACAGCAACAGGGATTTGTATGAATTTTGAGTAAGTGCAAGAAATTTTAGAGATATATGAAGGTACTTGCCAGGAAATGCATGATTGCTTTTGGTACTGAGTCCTCGATGTTCTTCCTCACAATGTCATAGTATGAGTTAAGTAACAGCTTTGTTATCTGAATCTCGACTACTTGCTGTTCGGAATGGGTTTCGGTTGGCCTCAAGACAGCTGGGGGCTTCACGAAAGTAAAGCAAACAGTATGAGTTAAAAATTTATGGGTAATATATATCATCTAAAGATAAGACGGCAGAGAAGAGAAACCTCCTTCAGATGGATCATCGATAAGTTCTGAGACATATCCTCAACAGCTTCACTTAATTGTTTGTTTAAGAAGTTTTCTTTGGTAACTGCCCGATTATCACTCCCTCGGAAAATTGAAGAGATACCCCACCTTAAATCACTCGCATTTGCTATATCAAGTATCAATTGTCCAATAAAACCATAGTTAAACTCTACCCAGAATCTCCAGCTCTTAAACACATAGATTCATCACACAGCGAAAAATATTCCAAAACATGCTAAATGACAGCAATTAGAACATTACCAGTTGGTGCAGCTTTTTCAGCATCTGCAGATACAACTCCCTAGGAACATGTCAAGGTGAAAGTGTCAAATAAGAACTATTTTGATGAAAATTCTAATTTGCTCATGGGCGTTGAGTACCAACCAACAGTACATGACGATATATAGATTAAAACTATATTACATTGGAAATAATGGCATACCTGATCAGCAGCAATTCCATTAGCTTGTCTGCCGAGAAAAGATCGAGATTTCACTTGACTAGCGGAAGAAGAAGATGTTCTATCAGGCTCCACTGTATCCTGCTACATCAAATCAAACGTATATGAAACACTGCAGAGCATATAAGAAACACAAAACTAATATTTTGTGTTGGTCAAAGTACTTCATACCTTTGGTCGGGCCACAGGATGGGGAATCCTAGAAGACTTAACTTTTTGCATGGCACCCTCTACGGCCTTGGCTCCACCAATAAAATTTGGATGTGAAGTGTTTATGTAATCCATCTGCAAACAGCACTCAAGAAATCAACAGCGCCATTGAAGCAAGTATGACAACCACCAGAAATAGTTAACATCAAATTTAGAAGGAACTAATCACTAAAAACGAGTAACTGCTCAAGATTTAAAAGGGCTCTTAGTCAACAAAAATCTGAAACAATCAGTCTCTGCTCCCTATACACAATACAGGATTTCAATCGATAAATTCATGTGTAAATAACGTCAATGAACATAGGGATCTCCAATTTGTTATACGGACCTCCATATCAATGATATCCCCGATCATGGCTTCTGAGGGTTCAAGACCTTCTCGCAGGAAATCTCCGATAACCTCATCCATGCGCTTTCTCAGGATCGGGAAGCGCTGTAACTCATTCATCATACATCTATGGCTAATCTGTAGAGAGATTCAAATTTATGAAGAAAATTAAATTAAGATTATTATTATTATTATTATATATCAACCACCAAAATAAAACCTCACCTTCACAAGCTCATCAAAAATGAACCTAGCACACTGAAGGCTAGGATCTAACAAACGAGATATCTGCCTCCTGACAAGAACTTGAAATGGAACCTATGTAGAAAAGATTGGAATCAAGAGACTCTAATTATTAGACATCCTGAGAAGTAGAAAGGTAACGAAACATATGCATGCTTAGAAGTCCGGACAACCAGGATGACATCCAAACATACTAAGAAACATATTAGAAAACGTACTTCTGGAACAAATAATGCGGATGTCGGACCAGTTGCATTCTGGATTGCAGTCCGAATATCACCATCTGTCAAGCCTTCGCATGGATCAACCTCCTAGAGAAGCAATGTGAAGGAAATCCATCAAACTAAATTCACAGAAATCCACCTCAAGTAGCTCCAAAAACATACAAAAAATATAAGCTGAGCGAACCTCCAAACTCTTGACAAAGATTGACTGGAAAATAAAGTTAATTCTTGCTCCTCCGGAGAGCTCGGATGTTGACATTTCTTCACTCTTCCCTTCCAGCAATGAAGAGTAAGCTGTTTAAAGAAGTTAACCATGAGACTCACTATGAACCGAAGAAGCATAAAACAAATTATCTACTGCCTCGACCAACATATCATCTTCGGATATTACCTTCACAGTATTTTGAAAGGAAGTTGAGGAGAAGAGCTCCTTGGCCAGCCTAAAGATTTCAAGACAGTAAATACCCACAGAATATGATCAATTTTTGACTATTTAAAGATCTTTTAAAAATCATAAAGACGAAGCAAGTCATAAAGAAATGAAAAATGTAAATATTTCTGCAAATCGTTAACTATACATTGGCCAATGATACATCTCTGAAAATAAGAACACTTTTAAATGCTAACTCTACCAACTAAAGGTTTTATTTTTGGTAGCCCACTAACAAAAAAAAAACCACGAATGTCATGAACACAGGGCACATGAATTAGCAAAATTATACTCCAACGAAAAGACTGAGCAAAAGACGTTAGGAAGAAACGGTAAGTTACCAAATTTAATAACAGTGTCATTATTAACAAAGAATTCGGTAAATGAACCACAAACTAGGCAATAAATACGTACACTGGATTCTGTAATTTCACCAAAGCGCTGATGCTCCTTAGCTGTAGCAACCAAAGCATTACTTATGCGCGACTTCAAATCAGGAAGTAGAGCCTTGATATGTTGAACAAGAATCTAGATAATAAACTTGTCAGAAGTATACTTGTCTACAAAGATGCATATAAAACTCTAACATCATCTCATAATAGACATTTATCCAAAAATCTAGCCATTATGTTGAACTGAGAAATGAGTTAATAGAAAGAAAAAGATAACTCTCAAAACTGCAAAAATACCTGATTTAACTTCTTCGCTAGCTGAGGGATACCCAGACGATCAGCAAGACCATGGTAAGCCTGTGTAGTACAGAAAAAAACTATAACAAGGACAAATCGCAAGAGTATCAGGAAGGGAGTCAAAAGTGATGCAATCATACTGGACGACTCTGGAAGAATTTCTCTTCTGCCCTAAGAGCTTCCTTGACTGAACGGTTTAGCAAAATATCCTGTTTACAAAAAAAGACCAAAGTAAATTCAAAAGTTGTATGAATGCAAAGCCACAAAATAAAAACAGAAAAAAGTATCACCAGCATTGAAAATATGTGGTTGAGACTAAGAAATAAAGGAAGAATAGTAAAAAGTAAACAAAGAGTCTGCATACTATATGCCAGCAAGAGAAATATAAGCACAAGACCACAGTTTTACCTCCTGACAACGGTTTACCACTCCCACATATCCAAGTCGTAGAGGAACAACTTTTCCAACAAGTAGATTACAAGCATCAGTACCTTTGTCCATGATATCCAACTGAAACCAAAGAGAAATAAAATATTAAAACACGTGAAAAAAAACTAGCTTTACGACCACACTACAACGATAGCAAACAAATATCTGGACAAGGGATATTCACCTTCGTGATAACACCTATTGTTCTGTGACCTGGAGACAGCATCGATAAATGAAAGGTGAAAATGAGTAATGTCAGATACTACCCATGAAAGCAATCATTTTTTAGCAGAACTTACAATCAGGATCAGCGGTTCTTGCAACTTGAAGTGCATCTGAGTTCGCCAAATCGGAATTTGCGGGAGTAACAGCCAGTATCAAGCAGCTAGGTTGCTTAATGTAAGACAAGATCATGGTTCTTATCTGTGCTTCAATGTCAGTTGGCTGGTCACCCACAGGCACCTTGGTAATACCAGGGAGATCCACAAGCGTGATATCCAATACATTAGGTGAATATATCTTTAAACGAATCTGTTTGGCTGATACACCTTTGTTCTCTCCTGCTAACCTATTCGTCTCAGCCTACAAAGATAATTCAATTTAGAGCATTAAAGCCACGGCCGACTCTGAGATTGATGAGGCTTGAAACAATTACTAGATGATCAATATATTTATTTTTTTTAATCAATTTGGGGCCTCATGTTCTAAAAATTGAGGTAGCCGGCGGCGCCTAAACACTAATGGTAACAACCTGTCCCGCGGACCCCGGCTCACAGTCCTGCAGGGCATGGACCCTAACCCCTCATCAATTATTGGTGCGTTTGGCTTTCCCTGAACTCAAGACAATGAGGGCTCATAAATGAGGAGTTAGAGTCGGTGCACTGCAGGACTGTGAGCCGGGATCTACGGGACGGGTTGTCACACTAATCCTCTATATTGAAGAATGTATATACTCTTTCGTTTAGCTATGCCTAGGACCGGCTCGAGAGGTAATGCGTGCCAACACAATGCAATTACAAACCTCGATTTCGCGACGAATCTCTGAGAAATCATAGATACGACGGTTGCTAGGGAGGTGAAGGAATTCTCCCCACTCGTCATCGGATCCGCCATTAGACTTGCTTTTAGTCTGGAGGAGCTGGAGAACGAGAGGGCGACGCGTGCAGATATCGTTTCCACGAGGGAGAAAGTCTCGGCCGACGAGAGCTTCGAGGACGCTGGACTTGCCACTGCTTTGGCTTCCGACGACAGCTACCTGAGGAAGCTCGATCGAAGACTGGCTTCCTAGCTGAGCGAATATGTCTTGTAGCTTGTTGACAATCGGAATCACGGAGGATCCTAACGGTGCGGCTTTGCTGTTGGCATTGGCGGCGGCGGTGGAGGAAGGCGGAGATGGAGGAGTGTCGACGGTTACTTCTTCAACAGACATTGATGGATCGGGCTAGGGTTTTCGAGAGAGGGTCAATACTCGATTTCGTGCTTAATGATAGAGTAAATTTGTTTTTTTTGTTCTATGCTAATTTTATACTCTCGTGTTTAACTTTATCATCAAGCTCTAATATTCCAGAAAATCAATTAAAATTTTAAGGATTACCATCGTTAAACTAACTCAACGTGTTCTACAAGGTTCGATAGTAAAAAGGAATAAAATAGTTTTTGATAACTTTGAAAGATTTTTTAAACTATTATTTTTATTTATTTTTGATAACTTTGAAAGCTTTTTAATTATTCGTTTTTTTTTTTCAATTTATACACATACGTAAGTGAGAGATATATCTTCTCCAACAGTTTTTCCAAAATGAAAAAAAATGATCAACCATAACAGCCAGGCAGTAACATTTCTACAGAACCCTAACTACAGTTTCTGCAATGATAGATAGATCATGATACAGTCATCTACAAGCTTAAGTAAAAATGTAAGGAACCTTTAGGACATAGATAAGAACACAAGGAAGGGAGAAAACATCACTACTTAATATCAATCTTCCTACGACGTATTGATGTACATGGACAAAGTTTAAAACGGCATCTCCAATGTAACAACAATTCTACAGCTCTCTCTAACCAAGGTGTAACCAAATTTCAATTTATACTCAGATGAGACAAGTACCTTTCATTCTTGTATATCTTATTATACTATTTGAAAACTGAAAAATATACAAGGAAGTTATATAATAGCAACTCTTACCAAGTTATATATCCAACTAGAAATCTCTGAGAAAACATACATTAATTTACACATCTATAGAGAGAGACAGAGAGACTTCTCCAAACTTACAATCTCAGTTTCCTTTTCTGACTAAATCCTCAGAATCCACTAGTTTCACTGCATGATTAAGGAAGTACTCTCGCGTGTTAAACCTTGCCGCAAGAAAAGAGCCAGCAGCAACTTGAACTAATCTCATCACCGGTCCAGAAATATAAAGAGTAGAACCATGCACTTGAACTAACCTTATCTTAGGCATAACCAATCCCCATGAATCTGGAAATAATGAAAATGAAACCATTTCAGTAACCTTTCTGAGCACCGAACTTTGTATCGAGTTGTACACTTACAATGTTTATAGCCAGAAGAAAACCATTCCTCGATTGCAAGCCGAGAAGGTAAGATAAAGACTAGGATTGAAGCCTCAGGCGGTTGAAGAACATCACAAAGTGATATTCAGGTGCCCAATAGACAAATCCAACGACGGGTCCTCCTTTTACATACTGCATCACAACCATAGTACATCAGACAACAAAAAACATGTCATACATTTGAGTTTTTTTGATCATAGACAAGTTGGTTTAAGTCTAGTGAGAGATGAAGTGAGGAACCTTGCCATCCAGGATAACAAGCTCGCCATCTACCCATCTTGGATTACGAAATCCAGGATCAGCAAGCCTACCTTGTCCTTTGTATCTAGCAATCTGTATAAAAAAACTCCATTATGAACCTACACAAACTAGAAATCCAATGATAAAATTTTACTGATAAATTTGGATAGTGTTGTAAGCATACCACTCCAAATTCTTCGGGGATGAGACCTCTATGTGGAAGCTCATAACGTCTACCAATCTTTGCGCGAAATGCTACCTGTCATGAGATACACAACTGTGATAAGGCCACACATTATGCCATTGCAATAAAAGTGTGTTTGGGAAGAACAAAAGATAGAAAGGATATCACAAGCAAGCAGGTGTATAGTACATCCAAGTGAACAATACTGCATGATAATGTTTCCTTTCGAGTGTAGTCCGAAAAGTAAATGAAAGAACCATGAACATATAACGGCTAGTTTTTCTCATCAGATTGGTAACACAGTATCCTCATACTAGAACAAACAAAGAAACTAACCTTCCCAGCAGGCACATAAGGATCTCCAGTTAATTTCACAGCTTCGACATATTCATAAAACTCAATATCTGTTGTCTTCTTAGACTCCTTCCCACCTTTCCACTGGCCGAACTTGCGTTTTAAATGAATTACTTCTGATGTATACAGTCCATGTGCGCCAATATATAGCCCTGGATAGAGAGATGAACATGCATTTCCAAAATCAATTACATAATGAGCGCTGATGTGAGAAAAAAGTGTTATTTATAAGATAGGATTGCAATATTCAAGTAACCTCGCACCGACACATTAGTGACACGGACAAAATGTTAACTTCTAACAGCTAAATGAGCCATACTGCTAAAACTGTAAAGCCCGTTTCCATTTTCTTTAGAGAAATGTTCAATCAATTTACTCACTCACCATCTAGAGGATCTACCGATGGTGTCACATCAATGCGACGGAACTTCGTCAAACCAGACAACTGTTGACGGTTTTGAGCCTGGCTGAGAGTGAGGCTTAGTAGCTCCCCAACATCCTTAAGCATCTGCAAAGCGAACTTTCTATAATGAGCTTTGGCTCTCATTTTGCAATGAATCAAGGAATAATCTATAGCCAAAACACACAGCGAAACAAACCTTGAGAGAAATCTTCTTCTCTTTCTCAATGGACTTGGCAAGATCCACCATAATGTTATCAATCCTGCGTCTACTTTGGCGGTTACCTTTTCCATCAAGTAATGTACTTTCCACGCCCTTGGACTCTTGTTGTACGTTTAAATCTTTCTCTAACCGAAGATAAAACGAAGACTTCTCCACAGATTCCAGATTGGCTGGTGATCGAAGTGACTCTTTAAGCGGTTGATTTCCAGAAAGCCTATCAACAATATCGCCTATCACAAACTTAACTGCGATTTCTCTCCCTCCGTTGTTGTCAATGATCTCATCAGTCACAGATTCCAATTCAATGTCAGCGTTTTTATCCTCACTTTCAGCCTTAGTTTCCTCTTCCACTTCTATCTCTTCTATATCAAAATCCTTCTCTTCATCTTCTTCTTCTTCATCATCAGCTATCTGCTCAATAACTTTTGAGATGAAATCCTTGTCCACCTTTCCAGGAGAAGTTACTTTCATAACCTTGACTTTGACACCAGGAATCATATCTCGCAGGAAAGTCTGGAAACCAGAAGATTCCTCAAGGAGATCAGAATCGTCGGCTGAGTTATCACTCTCTTCATCTTCACTACTCTCCACCGCAAGATTACCTGCATCTTCCTTCCTACCTGGTGGAGTTAAAAACCTGGCAGAACTCAGAGTTCTGGGAGGCATTGTTGGAACGTCTGGAAAAATCTCCTTCCATTTTAAGTACACAGCCTGAAAATGCACAAACCCAAGAGAAAGTCGTGAGATAACTGCGAGGAGCAGTTCACAGTTGGCTATCTACTTAAAAAGGCCAGTTTACAATAAAGAACCAAGTTCATAGCATTTAACTACAAATTTCATAGCATTTAACTACAGAGCAATAAAGAACCAAGTTCAGAGCAGTTCACAGTTTGCTACAGACGAAATGATTTTCCAACGAATATCCAACTACTCAAACTGGACAGTTACTACATAGCGTTAAGGAGCGAAACAAAACCTGTTTTCTGTAGTTCCCTTTACCATCGAGTGTCAGAAATATTTCAAAGAGAGGAGCACCCGCAGCAGATGTACTAAGCTGCCTGAGAGAGGAAGTGATTTCAGAACAACAAATGACCTAGAGAAACTTGGCTTTTTGATACACAAAAAGTCAGTGCCACAGATAGGCCGATGAACTAAGAAGACAGAACAAGTTGTTACCGAGGATTATAACTTCTCGCGACATATCTTCCATGCTCTGCGGTAATTTGAACGATAAGACCGAAAGGATCTTTGACATCTTCCGAAATACCCGACCACCACCCTACCTACAACCCATATAGAAAAGAAGATGTAAAAATACCTCAAAAACAAAGTAGAAACAGAAGCTCTTTATACGCTTGTAAAAATAAACAAGAAAACAAGTAACAAGCTCACCAACCCAGTACCAGCTTTGTCTCGTAAGTAGACTGCATCCTTGTAACGCTCTTCAAGAACAGCTCTCTATCACACAAACGCAGAGAACATCTTTCAGAACCAAATGAAATTAAAAAAAGAAAAGACTACGATTCACGTTTTACATAGTAGAGTTTATACATTGAAACTTGACATGACTCTGCCAACAGCGTCATTCGTAGCTGCAGCAGCAATTGCCACCTTCAACCTCGCAGCATCTTCATACTCTTCTCGTTTAATAGCTCCATTCAATTGCGACTATACACAAATTACAAATTCATCCCATCAAACACATTTTCTACATGATCCTAGTCATCATCATCGTCAACAGTGTTATGTAATAAAGTAGGAACCTTTAGGACGGAGACGAGACGGTCTTGCTCATCAATTAGTTCGAAATGCTTCTTCCACCGCTCCCAATCCCAATCACTTTCCTCTCCTTGCTCGTCTTCAGCATCATCATTATCCTGAGCCGTGGTGGTGTACCAGCTCAGGACCGAATCGAAGCGTTTGATGGCGCTCTTAAGGACATCCTGAATCGCGGCGTCCCATCTAGGAGGGCTGTCATCGGAGGAGGAGGAAGCAGAGGACGAATTTCCACCGGAGGAGGAGCAACGGCAGAGTCCGGCAGGATCGGAGAGACGATGAGGGTAAAACGGTCTTTTGGTTTTGGTTGGGGTGAGTCTGGTTGAGGTGGCGGAGGCCGCTGCGGTGGGGGAGAAGGCGAGGGTTTGTGACGGCGGCGTGGATAAGGAAGGCATCGCCGGAGAGAGAGAGAGAGAATAGTTTGTGTTGTGTGGATGAAATGGGCTTTTGTGTTTTCGTCCAACGGAATTGCGACTTGTGGAGAGTGTTATGTTGTTTTATTACTAACCAACCAAAACGCTAATGTTTTTTTCCGGATGTCTGTGTTTTTTTTTCTTCCTTCAGGATAGATATTACGGTAACGAACGCACGTGGTACTTCTCCTATCACTTCTGCTTTACTCATAAATCATAATTTTATAACTTAAATGATTATTAAGTAGATATATTTTTTTTTGGGTGTGTGGGGTGGGGTGGGGGGGGGGGTGCATAAAACTATTGGTTACATTTTGGGTAGACACATTTTTACGATTTCGATGGAAATTATAATTTTGCTAATTGGCAGGATTTTTTTTTTGCAATTTTAGTGAGAACAGTTTGGTAAAAAAAAATATAATTTTATGTTTTTAAAGGGAAAATTTAATTACTGTTTTAGCAAAGATATGATTTTGCAGTTTTAATAAGAAGACATGATTTTACAGTTTTGGCAGAAAATTTACGATAAAAAAATTATATTTATAAATTTGGTGAAAATACAATTTTAAGTTTTTAGCGAAAAAAATTAGTTTTACATTTGGTGAAAATACAATTTTAAGTTTTTAGCGAAAAAAATTAGTTTTACAGTTTGGAAAAAAAGTCTGATCATCGATTGCAACTCAGTTTCCCTCGTCATCAAGCTGGTCTTAAAAAGAGTCAAATGAAATATTGAACTTAGACCTTCAGATATGTAAAATTGAATGTACATATATATACTTATAAATTATTGTTAAATTCTCATGATTCACAAAACTTTAGAGCTGGCCCTTGCTAGTCATAAGACAATATAAGAAAAACGTTATTATAGCAAGAATGATCAGCTAAGTCTCTAATAGTTCTAAAGCCTTATAGGTGACCAACTTATGTTAGCTATTTTGATACATCTGTGCAAATTATTTTAGTCACGTGTGTTATTTTGGTTGCATAATAGTTTTCTGTTTTTCATAGGCAAGCAATAAATAGACAAGTATAAATAAACATACATACAATATATATTGATAAAGGGATTCTTCTTCTTTTTCACAAACTAAGTGTGGTTAGGTAACCAGTTTATTAGAGTTGATAGTTGAACTAACTTAAATTAAAATCATTGAATAGCCAAAATAGTCTAAAGAACACATTAAGTTGAACTAACAAGGCTTAAACTAACCATACAAAAGTCGTAATATACGCCTACCAGAACCCATACAAATATAATAGGATAAGCTTTGTGTATTGCATATAGACTCTTGCCACTATATAAACTCAACAGCATATCATCAATACAAAGCACTAAACCGAAGAAGCAATTAGAGTGACTTAACCATAATCTAAAACTCATCAACACATCAAAGATGGCATCATACAAGCTCTTTCTCATTGCTTTCTTAGTGAGTCTTTCTTCCTCTATCATGATCAATACTTGCTCAGCCTCACGCCATCTTCTCCAACAACAACCTTTTCCTCAAATTCCAAATCTGCCTATCCCAACAACGGGACTACCTCCACTGCCATCAACCATGCCACAACCAATTTTCCCCACAATTCCCACTTCAATTCCTCCATTGCCATCAACATTTCTGAAACCAACTCTTCCCACCATTCCTACTTCAATTCCTCCATTGCCATCAACATTACCACAACCAGCTCTTCCAACTATTCCCACTTCCACTGCTCCATTGTCAATGCCAACTTTGCCTTCGTTTCCATCAACAATCCCTTCTCTCCCCACTAGTTTCCCATCCCTTCCATTTTTCTCTCCTCCGCCTACTACAACTACATCAAGTCCTTAAGTGATTAGCTACTTCATGGGTTTGCTGTATTTCTTAAACTACAGTGTGCTGTATCATTGTAGTGTCTTTGGTTTGGTTGATTAAGCATATATATCCGTATGAGTTGTATCGTTGTAGTGTCTTTGGTTTGGTTGACTACGCATATATATCCCTATGATTGTACCTTTAATTTCCCTTTTGATGATCAATATGTTGTATTTTACTTTTACATATGTTGTATGCTTATTTGTTTTTTTACTCTTGGTAATATATAGTCTAGCTATGTTCGCATTATTTCCTTTAAGCTGTGTATCTAGTGTATATTTATTCTTTTGCATCTGCAGTAAAACATTATTAGAAATATACAAAAACATTTCTTGTTTATAAGTTTATAAAATGAGTACATTTCTCCCTCTCTCATAGACTCATTCTCTTAAT
Organism: Sinapis alba; assembly: GCA_012274485.2. NCBI lineage: Eukaryota > Viridiplantae > Streptophyta > Magnoliopsida > Brassicales > Brassicaceae > Sinapis > Sinapis alba. The sequence continues at coordinate 5,128 of MU106305.1, read as the reverse complement.
TTTTTATATGTATTAATAAATTCTTAGTTAATAATTTAGATTTTTCACTAGTATTTTACCATGTCATAATCAAAATTTATCTCCTTGTAACAACATAAATATCTACTAATATTGATACAATCATCTTCAATCTAAGAAAATCATCAAGAGCTGAACGACTAATTTATAGTACATCCAGATGTATATACCATCATCTTCAAACTGAGAAATGCATTTTTAATATTGCAGAAAATAAAATAAGAACCATGTGTTGGCTGATGTTTCACGTTCCAACATGCAGTTTATCAACTTCTTTGGTAATAAAGTTCGCTTCACCTTTTCACCTCACGAGTTTCATTTTCACCCATTTCAATCATCAAATACAAACCACTCTATTTCTCTAAATTCATTCATTCTCCCCTCAGCGTTCATGGAGGGTAGTCACTTGCTTATCCTCTACTCAGTGCCGGACCAGCATCATGTCATGCCCAAAGCAGACAAAAAATAATTTGCCCCATTGATATAGAGGCAAGATTCGAATTTATTTTCTTAAGTTCTCCTTGAATGTCTTGTGCCTTGTCATCACAGTTTTCCTTCTTCTCCAAAGATGGTCATTTCACATTACCTTACAACCCATATCTCACTCCTTCCATCACTACTCTCATATCTAAACCACCAACAACAACAACAGCCTGAAGTATTCCACAACGAGACGGCTTACTTGGTCGAGAAGCTACATGAGTCAGTAACATTACTTCGGCTCTCCTAAGTTCTCCTATGAAGTTTCTTCTGTCTTTAAGAACATTGCTTGGGACAGAGCTTCCCTCGTCATCAGACAACACAAGAATAATGTTATTATAGCAAGAACGAGCAGCTAAATCTCTACTAGTTCTAAAGACTTATAGGTGACCTACTTGCGTTAGCTTTTTTTTTTTTTTTTTGGGCAAACCTTCAATTAAAATATCAAAACGGAAACAAGGTCACTCCAAAGAGGAGGCATTACAAAGAGAGAGCAAAGCTGTCTTGGCCAGGTTATCAGCTAGCAAATTGTTTGTACGCGAAAAAAGGAAAAGGAGATAGAGGAGAAGGTCCGACTCAACATCGCAATGTCGTAGAGGAGACTCTTCAAGGCCACATAGGGGTCATCAGAATTGATCATAGAGATCAGGCTTTTGCAGTCTGAAAAAAGTTCAAGATCGCGGTAGCTATTTTGATACATCTGTGTAAATTCTTTTAGTCATGTGAGTTTATTTTGGTTTGAATACTTCAATAAATGAGTATAAATAAACATACAATCTATATGGATGCTTCAACTTCTTTTTCACAAATAATTAAGTGTGGCTAGGTAACCAATGTATTAGAGTTGGAGGGTTTTGATTGTTGAACTAACTTAAATTTAAATCATTGAATTGTCAATATAGTCTAAAATAACACATTAAGTTGAACTAACAAGCTCAAACCAACCATAAAATACACCTACCAAAACCGTAAAATATTATATCTATGCTTAGTTTTTTTGTAATCCATATAGACTCTTGCCGGTATATATACTCACAACATATCATCAACACAAAGCACTAAACCGAAGAAGCAATAAGAGAGTGGCTTAACCATAATCTAAAACTCATCAACACACCAAAGATGGCATCGTACAAGCTTTTTCTCATTGCTTGCTTAGTGAGTCTTTCTTCCTCTATCATGATCAACACTTGTTCGGCCTCACGCCATCTTCTCCAGAAACAACCTCTTCCTCAAATTCCAAATCTGCCTATCCCAACAACAACGGGGTTACCTCCACTGCCATCAACCTTGCCACAACAAACTCTTCCCACCATTCCCACTTCATTTCCTCCGTTGCCATCAACATTGCCACAGCCAACTCTTCCAACTATTCCCACTTCCACCGCTCCATTTTCAATGCCAACTTTGCCTACATTTCCAACAACAATCCCTTCTCTCCCCACTAGTTTCCCATCCATTCCATTTTTCTCTCCTCCGCCTACTACAACTACATCGAGTCCTTAATTAAGTGATTAGCTACTTCATGGGCTTGCTGTATTTCTTAATCTACAGTGAGTTGTTTCATTGTGGTGTCTTTTGGTTTGGTTTTGTTGATTATGATTGTACCTTAAGTTTCCCTTTTGATGATCAGTATGTTGTATTTTATATATGTTGTATGCTTATGTGGTTTCTTTACTATTGGTAATATAAATTTGGTTATATTTGTAAGATTTACGTTTAAGCTGTTTTGAGTGTATATTTATTCTTTTACATTTGCAGTAAAAACTATTTTAAAGCTTTCTGTTTATAAGAACACATTTCTAGTTTTATCTCTCTCTCTATATATTAATAGTTTTAGTGTAATACTTTAGATTCTATCACTAGTATTTTATCATGTCAATTGATCTCCTTCTTACAAAATAAATATCTACTAATTATATTGATAGACTAATTTGTAGTTTGTCCATATGTATACTCTACAATGAACTTTGTGAACAAACTTAGAAATGCATTTTTAATCTTGTATAATAAAACAAGAAGCATGTGACGTTCTTTTTCCAACATGCAATTCATCAGCTTCTTTGGTACATAAAGTTAGCTTCACTTTTCCTCTCACGAGTTTCATTTTCATCAATTCCAGTCATCAATTAATAGAACCATTCTGTTTCTCAACATTCATTCACTCTCCCCTCCTAACATGACTAAACGCAGGGTTTCATGGAGGCTAGTCACTTGCTTATCCTCTCCTAAGTTCTCCTTGAATGTCTTGTACCTCCTCGTCACACTTTTCCTTCTTCTCCAAATATGGTCATTTCACATTACCATACAACCCATTTTACTCCCTCCATCACTACTCACATATCTAAACCACCACCACCAACAACAACCTGAAGTATTCCACAACGAGACGGCTTACTTGGTGGAGAAGCTACGTGAGTCAGTAACATTCCTTCCCCTTAAAGACCTTCGTTATTCAAACAAACCACTCGAAGGTCATACATGGTTTATGAGCTCTCTCTATGATAACCAAACCAAAGGGGAGGTTCAATATCAAGAGTTTCCTTCAGAATCTTCCAAAGGAAGGCTTCTGTGCTTGAAGGGGTTCGATGATCATGATGGGTCATGGAACTACTATGCACTGGCTTGGCCTCAAGCACTTCCGGTCAACGCCACTCTCAAGAAGGGATTGACATTTGTTTCCTATAACCATTACGATTATGGTAACATGTGGCATGGACTATCCTCCATGGTCCCATTTGTTGCTTGGAGCTTAAGAAATCAATGTGAAAAGCCTCAAAGATGGGTTTTATACCACTGGGGAGAACTCAGGTTCAACATGGGGAACTGGTTGAACGAGATCATCAGAGCAACTTATGGTCAAGAACTAGACATTTTACGGTTTGTTGATGAGAAGACACCGGTTTGTTTTGAGAAGGCAGTTGTTATGAGACACAACGAAGGTGGCATGTCAAGGGAAAGAAGAATAGAAGTCTTTGATCTCATTAGATGCAAAGCAAGAAACTATTGTAACATCAGCTCATCCAAGACCTCAAAACCAAGAATCGGTATGACATTGCTTATGAGAACCGGACCAAGATCGTTCAAAAATGTTTCAGCAGTGACCGATGTTTTTGAAAGAGAGTGTAAGAGAGTAGAAGGGTGTGAACTAAAGGTTGCTTATTCAAATAATCTTACATTTTGTGAGCAAGTGGAGCTAATGAGAAACACAGATGTGTTAGTGTCACCACACGGTGCACAACTCACTAACTTGGTTCTAATGGATAGGAATAGTAGTGTGATGGAGTTTTACCCTAAAGGATGGCTTAAGCTTGCAGGTGTTGGTCAGTTTGTGTACCAATGGGGAGCGAATTGGTCAGGGATGAGACATGAAGGCTCTTGGCGTGATCCAGTTGGGGAAACATGTCAGTTTCCTGACAACGATAGACGATGTATGTCGGTCTACAAGAATGCTAAGATTGGATACAACGAGACTTATTTTGGTGATTGGGCAAGAAACGTTTTGGGTAAGTTTAGAGTAAGAACTACAGAAGATGTTGTCGTACGCAACCGTGATGGATGTCGGTGTTAATTAATCGAAAATAGGATAACCAAAAATACTCTAATACTTTTTAAGTTTTGAATATAAGATGATATTAAATGATCACTTTGTCATACTAATTACTTTTAGCATAGTACATAAACATAAACATAGTATATAGTTAAGTGCATTTTAGGACAACTTCAACCCTACTTCATTTTTTACTCTAAAATAAAGTAAAATTGAATATAAAGTAAAAAATGCATTAACTCAATTTTATATCTCATTCTATAATAGAGTTTTCTATTTATTTATTTTTATTACTTCATTATCATTATAAAGTGAAAAATAAAATAGAATTAAAACAATTTTACTCTATTTTTTTTTTTATTCTATTTTTTTTAAAAAAATTATGTTTTACATTGGAAATGCTCTTAATATTGCAAATGCTGAAGAGGAAAAAAATGGTAACACATGCTTTCATACGAATATGTAATTCACTTAAAAACTATCACAAAATTGGTAGATCGACACATACTTATATATTAGTCCACAAATCTTGTGGGATATTAAATATTCCGATTACTAACTCCAGATCCAAAATATGGCATTAAATAACCTAGACTATTCAACTAATACAGATCTAGCTCGATGTTAACACAAAATACTAAAAAAAAAAGCAGTGGCTTATCTATCTGAATAAATATTCGAGTAGACAAGTGTATGCATCTTAAGTAGGGCTGGGCATTTTATCCGTTAAATTTGATTCGATTCGTTATTCGTTTCGATTCGATCCGAAAATTCCGAATATCCGTAAACTTTCGAAGCAAAGCAAATACTAAAAATTGATATCCGTTAAAATCGAAGCAAATCACAAATATTAAAATTTTGGGAAGCGGATATCCGCTCCGATCCGGCAATATATAAATACATGTATATCTTGATTATATTTAAAGTTTTAAATGTATAAAATTATATAATTATTATTCTAACATATAATTTGACAAATTTTATTTATATTATTACTTATATAAAAGTATTACATTAAAAAAACTAACATAGTATAACTTTTGTCTTAAGTTTTGTGCTATTATGATTATTAACTAAGTT